>JAIFHY010000105.1:0-278995 GCA_022264835.1 Melampsora americana | reverse complement strand
TCTTTACTCAGATCGATTAATTTGAAGTGGTTTCAGATGAATCTATTTGATCTTCATTTGAACTAACATCATCATCTTCATTACTACCACTACCATCATCATACTATTGAATGAACCCAAAAAGGAAAAAACCAAACGGATCAAAAAGGGTGAGTGAAGTGAATCGAATCGAATCGAGAAAGAGAAGAGAAGAGATAGACGAACATCAGAAGTGGTAGGGGCTTTTGAAATCTAACATCGGACCTTCGAATCCGACACCTTCGATATGTAATTGATCACGATGAGGAGCAGCTTTAGAAGAAGAAGAAGAAAGTTTTTTGATGAACTGAAGCTTTAGATGATCTTTTTCTTAAAGTGCCAGTTGTCGGATTCGAATTCGAAATCAAAGTTTGAGATGATAAAAGTTGAGGTGAACTTGAGTTTGAAGTGGTGGTAGAGGATGGATCATTGAATGAGATTGATGTACGTTCGAACCATTCACTTGGAGTCTAAAGATGATGAAATGAATGAGAAAGATTTGAAAGGGTGATAGAAAAAAAAAGAGGAGAAGAGAAGTTTTGAAGAAGAAGAAGATCATGAGACTTAACTTGTTTGAAATAAGTATACATTGGATAATTACCAAAAGGTTTTAGGAAAAGTTTAAAGATTAAATAACTACCTAAGTTTGATTTTTGAATTTTGATCAAGAATAGATTTGAATTTGAAACCAAAGGGTTTTGAAATATTAGTTTTTTTTTCTGAATTGAGAAAATTGAAGTTTAAGTGAAAAACAAAAAAAATCAAGGTGAAGGATGAATGATGATCGAAGGATTTAAGAAGAATAACAACTTGTTTGAGTTTGATTTTGATTTGATTTTGATTTTGATTTGATTATGATTAATGGTTTGATTTAAAATACTTACTTACCTACATCAAAAGTAAAGAGTAAGATTGGAGGTGTGATATAGATTAAAGCGATGACTTGACAAATTCCTGGAATATAATTAATCGGCCATGGTAAATCGATTTGAAGAAATGATGAAGACATTGGATTGATGGCTTGATGGTTTGATGGTTTGATTTTGAAGTTGGAAAACCGTTTGGGAAGTGAGTCCCTTGATCGATCTGAAGCATAGAATGGAATCTGACCTCTCTAGAACTATACCCATACCTCTCCAATCACATCACTTTCACACTTTTACTTTTCAATCAGCTTAATACAAGTCATCTTCAAGATCTGATTATGTACCTTCAATGGGATTTATTTAATACACATATCCATCAAAAGAACTTGATCATATCCAACATGAAGGATTTCAACCCATTTCGGAAAACTCACAGTGCCTTGGAAAGTGAAAAACAAGGAGGATTAGGTTTGAGTGAGCTCAATAGGCTTATCGGTGATTCAATAAATGCTCAGATTCCATAAGTCTGATGTGCGAAAGCCTCAGAATGTACGTGTGAACAAAACACACAAGATAGAAATATAGCGAATAGGACGATAAACTCGTCAGTTCTCGCTCCAGGACGTCGGCCTCCACAATGGTGATGATGTATTACCTATAGCGAATAGGACGATAAACTCGTCAGTTCTTGCTCCAGGACGTCGGCCTCCACAATGGTGATGATGTGGAAGGCGTTCGTCGAGGAGGAGATACTATAACTACAACTGACTGTACAACATCACGTGATCTACTGGGGCGCAGTCGTGCCTACACATGTATCCTCTACAACACCCCCCCCACGACAAGCCACAGAACCCCTCCAAACTTGAGAAAAGAAATAAAGAGAAAACAAAATTGAAGAAAATGAAAAGAAAAATATCTTGAGTCAAGAGAGAAATAGAAACAAAATAAGAAAGAAAAATTAAAAAATTTCACTACTCCAAACATAGATTCCTCTTCCCCGCCGCAAACAAGAACGGGCCCAGTGCCTTGGTCAGAATGTCCGCTTTTGATTTTTCGATTCCACCCAGTGCAATGTGACTGTCCCCTTGAATAGCTGTTCATTCACGTAGTAAAATTCCCTGTCTGCGTGTCTCGTCCTCTTATTTGAGGAGTTGTCCTTCGAGACATGGATCGCCGACGTGTTATCACAAAACATGCCCACCGGTCCCATTCCACCAACTACATCCTCCACCAGGTTCCTCAACCAAACCGCCTCCCTCGCTGCTGTGCCCAAAGCCATGTATTCGGCGTGACATGTCGAAGTCGCCACACACCCCTGTCGCTTCGATGTCCATGACAAAGGTACTCCTAAGAAAAAAGTAGCAAAGCCGTGCACAGACCTCGAGTATTCACCTCCCCAGTTAGCATCCACATAGGTATGCAACCCCGTCTTCACCTCGTTCATCAGCGGTTTTATCTTCAGTTTCACCACCCCACAGTTCTTTACATACTTCAATATTCCTTGCATCGCCTCCCAGTGTTGCTTAGTAGGTCTCGCCGAGAATCTAGCCATAAAATTGGTTGCATACGTCAAATCCGGCCTTGTTGCGACTGCTAGGTAATTCAAACAGCCAATTACGGATAAGTACTTCGTCTTGTCAATTTCTTCCTCATCGTCCGCTGGCGAAGTCGGTAGATTAGATGGATTCAGTGGTGTATTCGCTCTCCCTGGTGCTTCCAAAAAATCTCGTACGATTTTATTGGTAAGTCCCGCCTGCGATAGCTCGAATGATCCATCTTCTACTCGCTGAACATCAATCCCGATTATATTATCCAGAGTCTCACACCATCTTATCTTCAAATCCTTCACAAGTGCCGCCGACACCTCCCTCAACAACTCAGTACTGCTCCCCGTCACTGCTCCATCATCCACGTGCACCCACACCACACACACCTCATCCCCTCTCTTGCAGAAATACAGCGACTGGTCAAATTGACTCGGCGTAAATCCCAGCTTCCTCAAAATACTTGCGAAGTGCTTCCACCATCTCCTAGCCCCTTGCTTCGTACCGTACAAGGCCTTGATCGCCTCCAAAATCTGATTTGCGTCCCTCGCTGCCTGCATGCATCCTGGTGGTAGATTAAAGTAAAGCTTGTGAAGAAGATCACTGTGTAAATAAGCTGCTGTGACGTCAAAAGAATGAACTGGCCATCCCATCCTCGCCGCCAGTGTTAACACAAATCTCAGAGATGCCAAACATGCCGTGGGCGCGAAGGTCTCGTCGTAATCAATTCCTTCGCGCTGCGTGAATCCTTGTGCTACGAGTCGCGCCTTGAACTTCACCGGTTTCCCTTCCGCATCCAGGTGTTTGTATTTATACACCCACTTCAACCCAACAGTTTTCACATCTTTCGGCCTATCAACTACCTTCCATACTCCCATCTCCTCCATCGCATTCAATTCCACCTCCATTGCTTTCTTCCATTCCTCTGCATATTCATCTTTCATCGCAGCCGTAAAGTTCGCAGGCTCCTTCAGGCCAGCCGATAAGTCTACGTAGTTTATTAAGGCTTCCACCTGCGCGTCTTCACCGGGAACCGTTCGTTCACCTTCGAAATCACCAAACTTCAGTGCGTTTATAATGAAGTCAAGCGCCCCTTTCTTCTGGGGTAGACTGAGTAATTTATTTAAAGAATCGGACGATGTTGGCTTTTCTTCCCCGTCCTCGGTTTTGCTCGTGATGAACCTGTCTTCATATGGAAAAACGGCGATGCCCGTCTTAAGGAGAACTTTCGACCCTGCATCATAAAAAATCCATCCCTTCCCTCCATCTAAATAACCCACCATCACACACTTCCTACCCCTCTCATCCAGCTTCCCTTCTCTTTGTGCGCTATGCCGATGTACGAATGCTGTTGCCCCAAATGTGCGTATTATATCGAGTTGTGGTTTCCTTCCAAAAAACAATTCGAAAGGCGTCTTATCGCCGGTTAGTGAGTTCGGTAGCCTATTATGAAGATAACAAGCTGCTACGTATGCGAATGACCAGAATGATTTTGGGAGATGCGAAGCCGCCAGCATCGTTCTCCCCATATCACTGATCGTGCGGTTGAGTCGCTCAGCCACTCCGTTTTGCTCGGGTTCGTACGGGTTCGAGTGTTCATGAAATATACCCTTTGATTTCAGCCAATTGCTAAAGGTAGTCTTCACATATTCTCCTCCACCATCGGTGCGCACGTGTTTCACCTTGAAACCAGTTTCCCTTTCCCACCTAGTAACCACTCGAGTGAAAGTATCCGGCACGTCGGATTTATTCTTGATGATTACTATTTCTGAAAAAGTGGTTGCTACATCACGAAATGTTACTGTAAACTTATTACCGTTCACGTCTTCGGGAAAGGGTCCCATCACGTCCGAGACTACTACGTCCAGCAATCCTAACTCCCTGCCTGACCTTCCAAGCTTACGTTGTCGAGTACTTTTGCAAGTCAGGCAGTCTTCGCATGTAAAATGCCCTGCCGGTATTGACTTCGGCAGTCCGAGACCAAGCTGTCCCGCGCACAACTTACGGATACGTTTCATGTCAACGTGTCCGAATCTTCTGTGCCAAAGATAAGCTAAATCGACTTCAGCATGGTTACTCATTACGCTTACGCGTCCTACTCTTTCAGGTATATCAGATGAAAGTGCAGCTGACTTCATTGCATGTATAACCCATCTCCTATTACAATATGGAGCTACGATGGACTTCCCATCCGGCACCCGGATTACAAGATTGTTCCCCCAATACCAAAACTTCGCTCCCTCCTCCATCAAAGCCGCCTGCGAGATGAGCGTACCGGTAGCTTGAGGGCTGTAGAAGACGTCCTTGATGATATAGTCGGATCCATCGTTGGTTTTCACGCGTAAGCAGCCTTTGCCTACTATAGATGCTGAGTCACCATGAGCTGCTGTCCTCATCGTAATCGGATGAGACAGAGGTACATAGTTAGAAAGCGACTTAAGGTCATTGCTCACATGATGAGATGCCCCGCTATCCACGAGGTACTCTATCGGAGTTTCGTCCGCTTCGTTCCCCTCCGCGCTCCACGCAATGGTCGATGCTGAGACTTGCACCGGTGTCGATGGCGTAGCGGCGGGGATCGGCAAATCTTTGATTTCGTGTTCGTCGATGTGTATGCTTCGTGCTTGGATGGTTTTCGGTCGGATACCTAACGCTTGTATGCTGTAAGTCCTCCCGTTTTCGCATAACCTCCAGTCCCAAAAATGGGGTGCGGTTCTCGCTCCACCTCGCCTAGCAACAGGGCATCTCCCCGTGCCGTGACCGAATTGCGCGCAATGGAAACATTGAAATTCACGACTGTGCACTTCCTTCATCGCCCCACCGCCTATCCTAACCGGGTTCCTTTCCGAATCTTCTCTTTCTTTCGGCGAACTAGATATCGGTCCCGGTGGTGCCGGTCCAGATGACGTAGGGTTGTATTGTATATTCGGTTGTGATCGGTGTGGGTTATAGGGTCTCGTTGATGGGGAAGGACGATTCTGAGAGAAATTTAATTTATTTTGAAAGGAGGATGTCATTGCGTGTACCTCTTCGCTCTCGTTCACGGCGCGCCTAGTCGTTATCAGATTCTGATATGCTGTGCGTATCTCGTGTGCTGAGTATTGAGTCTGGTCTGTTCGATATCGTGCGTCGAGTGTCGCGTTCAAAGTATCCATCCCATATTCACCTGTAGTAGGTGAACATAGTTGATAGACCATCCCCTTCACAACATCCTCTTCCCACTTAAAACCAGCTGACTTCAATTTTTCGAAATCTTTGTTGACTTGGTTAACAAAAGTCATCAAGTCCGTTGATGAAGGATCGAACTTTCTAAACATGATTGAACGGAACACCACGTATTGCGCCGTCCGACCACCTTGCTGGAAAAGGTCCTCAAAAAACGCTAGTGCGTCGTGAGCCATATACGTCTGTGAGACCATATCTCGTAGCTCGTCCGACAGGGTTGCGTTGAGTAGTCGACCTGCACATCTGTCGATGGCCATCTCGATTTGTGAATTCTCGTCGGGTCTCTTGTTGTCCCAATAGTCCGAGATTCCGGTCATCTCGAAGATCCCTCGTGCGGTCCTGAGTTTCCATCTTGCGATGTTGGAACCATCGATTTTGAGTTTTTCGATGTCGGTGGTGAATTTATGGACGTCGTCGTGTTTTCTGTCGAGCTCTCTTAACCGGTCTGCATAATTGTTGTTTGGTTGAGACATGATGATTGTGTCTTCCGGCGATGGATCGGTCATTCGCGATCTAGTGTTTCGGCGATTTGATACGTTGGCGAAAAAAGAGTTATCAGGGGGGGTTGGTTTAGAAGTATACCAGGCGGCGGAGTTTGTATGAAAATGTTCTTATGCGGTATTCGATGTGATGGATCACTGAGAGGATCCCCGGTAGGTGTGCTTTCTCTGGTCAGATCGTTACCAAGATTCGGTGTTACTGATTCAGATCTAGATCGCGATTGAGATCTCGAGAACAATTCGTTCGATTCCAGCGTGGAGTTCGACTGTTTTCCTTTCGGCGGAGTGCGAGGTATTGACATAAGGTCGGATGCTGATGGCGGTCAGGCTTACTCTATGAGTCAAGCTGCTTTCGTTGATGTTTCGATTCGATTTAAGCGCTGCTCATAACCTATAGCGAATAGGACGATAAACTCGTCAGTTCTCGCTCCAGGACGTCGGCCTCCACAATGGTGATGATGTATTACCTATAGCGAATAGGACGATAAACTCGTCAGTTCTCGCTCCAGGACGTCGGCCTCCACAATGGTGATGATGTGGAAGGCGTTCGTCGAGGAGGAGATACTATAACTACAACTGACTGTACAACATCACGTGATCTACTGGGGCGCAGTCGTGCCTACACATGTATCCTCTACAACAAGAAAGTCTGTTTTTTTGCAAACATTCAACAACTTGTCTAGATTTTGTGATACTTAGATTTTGAATTCGATACATTCTAGCTCTAACCCTTCAACAGATGAAGACGAACAAATAAACGGACTGATGCAAGGGCACAGTACTACGTATCTTTAATGTGGTCAATTTAATTCCAGATGATCTGTTTCTCAATGAATCATAAGATTTGTATCATCCAAGACATATGTAATCCTTCCCAAATTCTTTGTATATAGGATTTTGATACATATCACTCGTACCTTGGGGTTTTAGTCTTGTTAAACAACAGGACATCATGAAAGTTAAATCTCATGTGTTTTTGACAATTCTCGTATGGGATTATGCAGTAAGGTGGTATATAGAAGATAACACGGTGGTTAAAGTCATCAATCATATCAGTTTATCTAGTCTTGAAAATGTTCACAGGATTGAAACCACTCAGAATCTCCTCCGGTGGTTCTTTGAATTTTTGGCGTATTCATCAAAACCTCAATCAAAGCTTGTTAATAATCAATTCAAGACCAAAGGATGAAAACATCAAGGGCTGAACAAAAAAAAATTCATCAAAAAACCAAATCTGGTGAAGATCACAAAAGACTCAAAAAGCTTGATACTTTCATATAGCCCCGAGTATGATCAAACTCCACTTTTTCTGAATGAATATTATAATTTGTCATATATATCAAACATTGCTCATACTTATCTTGCTTTGATTTTTAATAAACTCGGAATTAAGTCTCTTTAAACTTAGAGAATTTGAATATGTGCTGTGTTCTGAATGAGAAGAACGTGGGTTGGATCGATCTGAGTGAGATGTGAGACTAGAAGAGCTTGTTAGATTGAAACACAGCACAGATCTTCAAGCAAGCTATCATGTGTCTCGGGAAATCCAAAGGAGATGAATCAAATAAAAAGTTATCTTGTCAATATGTAGTTCTGTGGATGAAGTTAAGTATTTTCCTGAAGAAGATCCAATCGATAGATATTAGGATTTTCTCAGGTTGAAGGTTTGAAAGATAAACATGGTCAGGAATTTCAATATATCTCTTCTGGCGGATTGCGTCCAATCTATGTATCTGAGTGAGTCTTGATCTATGAGGTTTGCAGAAGTGGATTTCTGATGATCGATCGTGTTTGATGATCTGAGATGTTCATCACCAAAGCGGTTGAGTGAGTTTGTCATTCGAATTCCAGAAAACTTAGAAGATCAGCTTAAGAATCTGTGGCATTCAGAAAGATATATAAACTATCAATCACTCTCTCTCTTTCTCTGCTTCTTCTTCTCTCAATCTCCTACATCAAAGATTCAGATCAAAATCCATTTGATCAACCTTTTTTAATTCTTTTTTGATTGATTGAAATCTTTGAAAGAAATGTGGTTTGAGTCATTGATCAGAACTTTTCGATTTCCAAATCAATCGATCACTTGTGAATTTCCTTCTTACGGTTTGATGATCAAATTGGTTCCACTCTGGTTTCAATGTTCACTCTTACATATTAAATTCTCAAACTCTTTCACTTTACGTTCGATTAGGTTTCTCATCACTCCCTTGAACGTCTTACTTGCCCTTTCGATTCCGATTGATTATTGTTTTTTACCTCGTGAGAAGAGTGGATTACTGAATTTATATCTAAGTGTTTGGAGTTTTCATTATGCAACTAAATCAATCGAATGGGGAATTTCAGGTGGACATTTGATTGGAAAGTATTGGTCTAGAATCGCTTCTGAATCTCCTCTACTCAAATCAGTTGATCCGATTGAGATCTCATTGGGAAAAGAGGATAATAGTTGGACTGAAGTGATCGGATGGACCACTGAACATTTCTTTTCGTAAGCTTTCCATCTTAAAAAAAGATCTTACATCTATTCACACACCTTTTGTTTTTTGCCAAAACTCACATCTCTCTTGATTGAATCGACTTCTCTTTCATATCACAAGCCCTCGTGGACTTCAATACGGATGGGGACAAAAGATTCAACACAACAGTTTAAGCGCACTTAAGCTTTTACAACGGTTATTTATGGTGAACTTAGTCATGTCCGTCTCACTTGCTTTCCTAACCACGATCGGAATCCCGGCCTTTGTGTCAAGAAGAATCATTGCTGAAGGGATCGGAACGTTATGTTATGGACTTTTTTTAATCTCAGCCATTGATACTATGTTTACTCAATTTGATTTGTTATGTCATCTGGTCCATTGGCTTTCAAACTTTTTACCGATCCCATCAATCATCTTAAGAATCTTAAATCCTACCTTATCTCAACCTGTCTTTGATTCACCTCATACGGCTACCTCACTCGAATGGTTTTGGGGTAAAGGTTGGCATCAGCTGTTTAGAAGAAACTTTTTGATTTGTGGTGCATTACCATTGAGTGGATTGATCAGGAAGTTCGGTGGTGGATTCAAACTTCAAAAGTTATTCGGACTCTTTGGTGCATTTTTCGTGAGTGGAGTGATGCATGAGTATAGTCAGTCGAAAGCTCTTGTTCCATTTCATTTTCCTTTTCTCCTCAGAGCTCTTGAATTGATTGTAAGGATCTCTTCTACTCTTTCCATTCAAACAGTCATTCACGGGATCGCTCATAAACCACATCCATTCCCTCATATCTATTTCCATGAATTTCCATCTTCCTTCTTATTTTTTCTTGTTCAACCCATTGGAATCATACTAGAACCTATGATCATTCCTCATATCCCACGTCAACTTGGAGGAGGTTGGATTTGGGTTCTAATCTTTATTCTTCTAACGGCCACTCCATTTCGAAAACAATATGCCGAAAACCTTAGATTGATTGATGATGGATTTAAGCCATTAAAGGTTTGGAATCTTTCAACGGTTTTCATTCCGACTCAATTATATAACTTTTGATCTCATCTCTCTCTCTCTCTCTCTTCTACATTCAAATCTCAATCTAAATCCGAAAAACAAAACAAAAAATCACATCTTCATTCTTGATTCTTTTTATTTCAAATCTTTTGTTTCATTACGATCTCTTTCATTCGGATTTTCTTTTTACTAGAGATCCTTTTGTGTAAATCTTGTATCTACTGAAGGCTTCGAAAAACTTGACAATCTTCTCAGTACATCCATACTATGATTGAACATCAAGTCTCCAAGATGACTTATATTCTGCTCAGAAACTGGACATCGATCCATTTCTTGACACTCTTCTCTTGATTCAATCAGAACTGACTCATCCTCTGTGAGTTATTGTCTCTAATCTTCACCTTCGCTCAACTAAAGATATCCTTCAAGCCAAGTCTACTTTTCACCTCACTCATCCTCTTGAAACCTCAACGAAGATAACTTCACTTTGAATAAATCAAAAAGAAAAAGTAGAAGAAAGAGTAGAAGAAGAAGGCTCTTAAAATCAACAAGATTTCATCTGACCCATACTACCACAAAAATCAAATCTCACTGATAATTTTGGTTTTGATGATCTAATTGACCCAATTGATTCTCATTAACTTTCTTCTGGTCATCCTATCTCATTAAATGTGAATTCCCCTCCTTTTTTCTACAACAGGACACAGACACAGACACACAGAGATCCAGTGCAACCAATTATGACCATCTTGTTAGTATTGTTCATCAATTTCTATATCTTCATCAAATGTACAAAATGCTTCAAGTAGATGAGGAGGGTATACTCTTGGGGAAGGAACCTGATCAAGATCTGATTTATTATTCTCATGGGGGTGAATTTATGTTTAGGCGTAAAAAAAAAAGATGAAGAGATTTTTAATCATCTTGATATGTGTTTGTGAAGACTTGAATTCTCTTCTTTTCTTTTTATCTGGTTTTCATTTTTTTGGGTATCAATGTTTACCACATCGTCTTGATTGATGATGTGATGGCGGGCGTGGGGGGTGGGGGTGGGGAGAAATTGTATCTTGAGTGTTCGAATTTTTTCCACGTGTTTTTATTTTTATTTTTTCAACTCTGAGATGATGAGATTTTTTTTTGCATTTGTTATCTTATCTTGATTTTTCCACAGATATCTGGTGATTTTTTTACCTATTTTCCTTCTCTGTCTCTTTCTATTTTTTATCGGTCTATTGTGACTTGTCGTTGGGGGGGCGGGAGTGTTATGGCCTGAGGTCTGCCCAGACGTATGTACACGACTTCGGTACAGTAGATCTAGTTCACCTTTGTATATAACCTGTTGAGCCACAGCTCCCGGCTCCTTTCACATCCTTTTTTGTGGTTGAATCTCGGATGCTGAGCTTTTGCTCTAACATATATCACGTAGGATCACGTCAGATGGCGTCCACCCAGATGAAATTGGATCATCTTAATCATCACATCTGCAGAACTCGTCCTATGTTTGGCATGAGCAGGATCAAGGCGCAGCAAAGTCAATTGCAGAAACAAGATCAAAAAACAGATGTTGAAAGCCAGACATCGACATTGTACAATGAACAAAGTGTGACCTACACGTAGGGAGATCTTGATTGACTTTATGGAATACGTTCAAATCATGGCTGAATTTTCAATGCAAGGAAGAGGAAACCTTATCTGGATTTTCTTTAATTATCAAATGATGCAGAACAAGAAGATGCAGGTGAATATAGAGTGTATAACTAAACAACGATTTCAGAAAGACGATAAATATATATATATTGAAAGTTATATATATATATTCAAATTGAAGAATAACCGGCTCGACTAGTTGATCCATTTCCTCTTCTTGAACCAAACAACTCATAAATCATCCTAGGTAACTCTCGCCAAAAGTCTTGATGTGGAATCAAGTCCCAACCGTTTCCTCCATACTTGTTATAATTCAACCTAGAGTTTTTTTTTTCCGTCAAGTCAAAGATTAAAAACCATGAAGACTTGGATCTCAAGGAAAGTAAGATCAAAAAAGATGTTTATACTGACCAGATTCCGATGAGGAAGTAAGCAATGAAGATAAAGATGATCCTGATGATAACATAAAGGTATTTGTAGTTAGTAGAATGTAAGAAAACAATCAAGCCACTGAGTGATCCATAGCGAAATTGAAGCGCTCACAAGGTTACAAAACTTCCGAACCATCCTGAGCTACCTGTAGGTGTTCCGACAGGGCTCCCTGATACGGATGCACAAGCCAGTGGTGTGGGCCAGTCGATAGTCAAAAACCCCTTCGATGTGTCATACTCCGTCTTGGGCTGAGAAGGTACTGAAGTTGAGGTAGCACAAGCAAAGTTGAAGACAGTAGACTGTTGAGCTCCATTATAAGTTCCACCAGCAATCGTGAGTCGGATCGGGTCTGATAAAGGTAGATCATAGAGACGTACGGCTTTAGCTGTGTAAATCAACCTGGGTCACACCGGAATACCCACCTCGATTGCCAAGTCCTCCTCCTTGGACCACTGGTCGAGATGGTCCTGCAAGTGGAATTCGACTGATCAGACGCCTATCCGTTCCTCCCTTCTCGCCAGATTCGTTAAATATCGATAAACAGACAATTGTGCCTGCTGGACATCCTTCCTCGACAGGTTTAAGATCTGAGCAAAGTGAGATTAATATAGTTTCGATCGTCAGTGTTGGTGGGGTTGGGCGGTGAGTGGTGATGTTGAGTGGCCATGAGGATTGTGGGATTAGCTGAGATGAGATATGGTGAAGGATTGGATGAATCAGTGGTGATTATTGATTCAAGAAGGATTTGATTTGAAGTGAGAAAGACCACTGACTGATGTGAAATCATAACGAGTACGATCTTCGCTGGTGAACTTGCAATCGGTCCATTCAGCTGAACTCTGCTTAGTGAAAGGTGAAGCAGATTGAGAAAGTTGAAGCATTGAAAGAATTGAGATAAGTTTCAACATCATCGATCACACACTTTGATGATCAGATTGAGAAAAGTGTTGGTCAAGGTTGAGATTGATCGATTTGAGTCATTGCTGAGTTTGAGTTTAGACCCATTAGAATGTATGCGGTACAAGACATTCAGAACTCGACGGTTATTCAGATACCCGAACTCAGGATGAGCCCCGGGACCCGGGGATTCGGGGATCCCTGCCAGGGGCCCCCGGCGGGCCCGGGGGTCGAGCCAGCCTCTTTTGTTAGATTACACCCCGGGGCATAGTCAGTCCAGGGGCTCGTGCTGGCTGGCAAAAAAAATCGATTCCCCCGGGGAAACCCGAGGAGAAAAGTCACTTTTAAGGGCTACGTCTAGCACAAACAAATCAAAAGTGATAGAATTTCATGAAACAGAGATTGAGTTTCCGGGCTAATCAACAACGATAGGGAGGTTTGAAGGAGAATTTTTGTTTGCGCGGTACAAGTGGCCAAATACACGGTACCAATCTTTGAGACAAACAAGAGCCTCTACTGTACGACAGCCGAGGCGGCTTCTTTGAGGGGACAAGACAGCCTTTGCCTTACTGAACACCCTTTCAGAAGGAGCACTGGTGGCTGGGATTGCAAGGTAGCACCGAGCCATACGAGATAAGGTTGGAAAGGCTGGAGCTCGGCCTTTCCAGTGATCAAGGGCTTTAGTATCAAAGTCCTCGGTCATCTCGCCGAGGTAACGATTCAGTTCGCTGGTGAATGAACCTTGAGCAGCACGCTCACCAAAGATCTCCTCATCTAAACGAGATCTTTTCTTCGCTCGATGTGTATCGTTGGGAGTGTTAGACTCATTCTCCGATCAAAACTTTTGACTTTCTTGTATAAAGGTCTCCTTCAACATCAAGGGTGTGATGTTGTAATCAGCCAGAAATCTGGCTGTAGCTTCTTTCTGTATATCAAAGATTGATATGAGTGAGTGAGGTATTGGATAGTAATAAGAGAGATCAAGTGAGATCAACTGACCTCAAAGTACACCATCTTGATGCGGGGATCAAGAATAGTCGCACAAATTGCTGCTGGTTTTTTGATGATTGTTCTAAAGTATTTATCGAGTTTTTTGATCATGTCGGAGGCAGCAGGAATAAGTTTCTCATGAGCGTACATTTGTTTGACCTATCAAATCAAAAAGATGACAAAAATTAATAGTGATAGACACTTGATTGAGCTTATGAAAAGCAACTTACTCGCTTCAAACCCTTCATGACACTGATGTACATTGGAATCATATTGTGCATTGTTGGAAATCTTGACTGGCACATTTCGTTTGTGGCTTCCCAAAGAGGCTCGAGGAAGTTACACATCTGCTCGAGCTGGTCCCATTCGATTTCAGAGAGAGCGAACTTCTTGCATTCACGCGCAGTGAGCTTCGTAACAGCAGTCTGGAGCCGTAACACACGCAAAAACATCATGTAAGTAGAGTTCCAACGGGTCTTGACATCGATGATCAACGACACAGCAGTTTTTGTTGATTTTGACTGAATAGAATTGGGCTGAGGTGGTGGATCTTCGACATCTTCAGGGTCACTGATGATCTCTCGAAGTGACAAGTCTTGCATTGCGGAGTCGGCCTCAAAAACGTGTTCACTTTCTTCGTGAAGTGATCGCATAGCTGTAACAATATTAGCAAACGCTTCAGAGCGTTGAGGACTAGATCGGACATATACAACTAAACCATGTATGCGACGAGTGATAGAGGAGAGATCAATGTCAAAACCATCAGGGCGTTGTACCAGATTCGATAGATCCATTGCGTTCATTGATAACTCTTGCTCTTCAGGCTCATCAACAACTCCAAAGAGAGACAAACCATCACGTGCAGCAAGATCCAACACGTGAGCTATACATCCAAAGAGTTGATTTTCCGGGTCAAAGTCAAGGTCAGGATGTGCTGCAATTGTCCGAGCCATTGTCGAGTTGGTGGATGCATTGTCGGCAGTGATGCTTGATAAAGAATTCATGATTCCGTATTTTTGCAGGTACTCCACAAGGATGTTGCCAAACTTTGCTCCAGTATGCTCACCTGATTGGAAATAGAAGCACGTCAGGAATTTTTCTGAGGTACTAACCAAAAAACTTACCTTTGATTTGCGGAAGACCAATAGTAAAATCTCTCATTACAAAGTCTTCTGTGATCATATGGATGGTAATGGCCATGAACGCCTTGTTGTTTGGTGAAGTCCAAGCATCGGTGGTGACAGAAACATAATCACTCCGTTTCAATTCAATCTGGGTGATGTATTCCTGTGTTTGTTCGAAAATCTTGTGTGTTTGAGCGGCAATTGCATGTCGCTTCACTTGCATTCCCTCGGTGCTTGGATTGCACAACTTCAAGAGATTGAGGAAAGCTGGACGCACTACAAAAGAAAAGGGGAGGTCTGCATCGGCAATCATATAGGCTACATGAGTCTTCAAACTCTCAACATTGAGTCTCTCCTAGTGGAATATACAAAGAATGAGACAATGTTTGTAAGTATCTACTCTTAAGAGTTGTGAGTGTGATGCAGCTCAGAACTTACATTAGCTTCAAGTGTCCCCTTTTTGAATAATATCTCAATGTTTGAGTGTTGTCCCTTCTTGGCTGGATCAACTATACCATGTTGAGTTCTAAGGTGCCCAATCATTGACTTTGTACTCGAAGACTTGTCCCTGGTGAGTTCTTTGTTGCACGCGTCCCCATTCTTCAAGACAACTGTACATCAATTTTTAACTTTGCCCGTTTTGATGTCTGTGACTTTCTCAAAGTGATCCCACACAAAACTTCCAACGGAATGATTTTCAGTTACAGAGCCAGACTCTTCTGACATATTGATTCTGAAAGTTTAGATCGATGATTAAAGATAATGGTAGAGGAAGAATCAAAAGCAAGAATACACACCTGACGATGTGAAGTTTAATGGAAATATTGAGGAAGGTGATGGACAAAAAGAAAATAGCAAGAATGAATGAGTGAGAAAAAGAATTATAGGACTACAATAATAAGCTATTTATATAAAAAGTCTTATACGGGCCTACAAAGAAATCTCACAGTTCTCGCCACAAAAATCCAGTCTCCTAGCCATTTTTTATTATCCATCTCTACCATCATGCCATTTAGTGTGTCATTAATATGCCACTTTATTGGTCTGTAATCAAATGTGAGGTAGTTTGGTTAACATTAAGATAAGAGATATGTGTTTTAGCGTTGTGGAAATCAGAACTTGCTGATTTCGAATTTAATTTAATTTTTTTTAATTTTAAATATATTTTTTATTTTTTTTATTTTTTTTTAATTAATCAATTTTTTATTTTATTTATTCTATATTACTTATCACTTTAGTTATTTATTTATTTATATATTTTATTTATTTTTTTATATATATAACATTAATATTTTTAATCAAATTTATAATTTAGTTCATATTTTTTATTTTTATTTTTAAAATTTTATTTTTATTTTTAACTTTATCATATTTTTATTATTTTAAAAATTTATTATCAATACAATTTATTTTAATAAATTATTATTTAATATATTTATTTATTCTTTAAGTAAATTTTTATTTTTAAAATTTTATTAATTCAATTTTTTATTTTTTATCATATTTATTTTATATTTTATATTTTTATTTTTATTTTTATTTTTATTTTTATTTTTATTTTTTTATGGGTTATGTGTTATGTGGTAATGAAGGAATTGGAGCAAAAAGTCGAAATTATGGGGTTAAAGATGGGTGATTAATTTATTTATGGTTTTGAGGAGTGATACAGGGAATTATGGGTTTTCTGCTATGGGTTTAAATAAGGCTGAATTTCGAAAATTGAAGACTCTGAATAATTGGGGCAGTGGTAAACTGAAATAAGCTTTGGGGTAGAAGATAAGGGAACAATATACTTCAAGGGTACCACAACAAAGTTCAGCACTAACAACATTGAAAATTAGAATTCACATTCACATATTGCAATTTTCGACATTATGAAATTCGAAAATTACATTCCACAACTGAGAAATTTGAAGTTCTGATCATGAAACCTTGAATTAAGGGTACCACAACACTTTTGCAAGAGTAGATGTTGGTTGGGGTAGATTCTACTGGCGCATTTTCAACTCAAAATTAACTTTAATAATCAGATCAACTGTCATTAGTGGTAATACAAGTGGTAAACTGGGTAAATTACAATTTCGAATTTTTCCTTTGATTTTCATTTGCTTTTTAAGGGTAGATCCATTAGAGTTAGAGTTTAGCTTTGCTGAGCAAAGTTGTAGAGCGGAAGATTCTCTTTCTTTCTGTCTCTTCAGAATTTTCATATGACTTCTCATTTCATTTTAATTCGAGCTTGAAGGGTAAATGGGCGGAATTTCAGATTTTGTGGTAAACAGCCAAGTTTTAGTGGGAATTGTGTGCTTAAAAATTTGTTAATTATTAATGTGTGTGTAGTGAATGTGTTTATCAAATTTAATTTGGGGTTTGATTGATGAGAACTGTGTGTAAAAGCTAGTGGAAGTGGAATTTCGAGTTTGAGGGTGGATTTTTGTAATCTTTCTTTCTTTGTGTGCTCTTATTTTTTTATATATAAGTTGGTATCATTTGTAGGGACTTTTGTCCCCTCTTTAATTAGCAAAAATTATTATTAGAATATAGAAATAAGCTTGTATCTTTTGATTATTATTATTCAGGGTAAACAACTAGTGAAAGTTGGAATTTTATAATACTAGACCCTTATTTCTCTTTTAATAATTTCCTGTTGAGTTTGGTACTCATTTGCTCATTGGTATTGGTGCCTGAGTGCGCCTAGAAAGTGTTATTAGTGAAATTATTGTCCTCTTTTAGCCTGGTTTTTATTAATCCAAAGACTTGTAGGTCTTAAATTTAATTCATAGTAATCAAAGTCCCTTATTGAGAAGGGCATTTCTCTGTTTGAAGTCTTTCATTCACCACTCAAGACTTATTATTGTTCTTTTTGTGGTTGTTTGTCTTTTGTTGTCTTCTTACTTCCCCTCCTCAGCTCTGCTTTCAGCCAGTTCTGAAAGAGTTCTACATCTGGTCCCTCAACTCTTGATCTTACCTCTTCCCTTTTTGGTGTTTGCTCTTCCAACTGAGTCATCTAGGGGTTCTTTTGGTTATCAAAGTTGATTGTAGGATATTAATTTCGTGGTAGAACCAGGATATTGGTCTACTTTGATTTTAGTAATTGGTTTTATTGGATAAAAGCACCAGGATATTGGTCTTTTAGGTTTTTGATTTATTGGTCTTCAAGATTCAAGAATTCAAATTCAAGTTAATTTATTATTATTCTTAGTGATTGTTACTCATCAAGTCATCAAGAATTTCGTGGTTATTGATTCAATTATTCATTAACTTAATTTAAAGGTTTAATTTGATAGAAGCACCTGGATATAGGTCTTCAAGAATTGATTTGGGTATTCAAGTTCAAGATTATTCACTTCAAGATTTATTATTATTTGAAATTTAATTTACTTATTCAGAAGTTGTTAATTTTGTGTAGAGCACCAGGATATTGGTCTCTTGATTGGTATTGAAGTTATTTGGTATCATTTGATAAAAGAACCAGGATATTGGTCTTTTAGAATTTATTGATTATTGGTTCAGGTATTCAAGAATTATTATTATTTCAAGATTGATTTTTATTCAGCAAGTCATCAAGACATTTGTGGTTATTGATTCAATTATTCATTAACTCATTCACTTACCATTTATTGGTTTTTATTTGACAGAAGTACTTGGATATAGGTCTTCTAGAATTGATTTGGGTATTTAAGTTCATTTATATTCACTTCAAGATTTACTATTAATTTAAGTTGATTGTTACTCATCAAGTCATCAAGAATTTCGTAGTTATTGATTGATCTTATTCATTAACTTATTTACTTATCTCATTAGACTCAAGATGGCAAATTTATATGATAATGAATGGAATAAGGAAGATGTCAAGGCTAGTTCAAGTGGTTTTGATGTTTTGGATAAAGGAAAAGGCAAGGAATTATCAGAGAATTATGATGTTTCAGAAGAAAATGTTTCAAGTTTAATGGAAGGTTTAACTGAGAAAGAAGTGATTCAAGTTTTACAGAAATTAAAGCAAGACAAGATGAAGGCATCAAGAGATGAGAAGGTGCGTAGAAGAGAATTAAGGAATGAAGGAGTTTATCATAGTGATAATTCAGAAGAAGATGAAGATGCTCAGCAAGTTCAAGACAATTTATTAGGTAAAGAAGCTGAAAGATCATTTCAAACTGCAGAAGAAGAAGAAGAACAAATTGAAGATGAATTCAAATTGAGAAATGTTAAATTTCAAGACAAGAAAGATCAAATTCAGAATCAATTTAAATCAAAGAAGACAAGAAGAGTTGTTTATGAAGAAGTCAGTAGTGAAGATGAAGATCACAAGAAACCAGTCAAGATTCAACCAGTTGACAAGAATTTATCATTTAAATCAGGTGGTGATATGGAAAGATTTTTAAGAGATTTTGAAGATGCAGCTTTAATTGATAATGCAAGTGATAGAGATAAGTGTCTTCAAGTCAAGTTTTTTATTAAAGATGACGAAATGAAGACTGTTATTGAAGCTATGGCAGGTTACAGAACTCAAAGATGGAGATTATTGAAGAATGAAATGAATGAATTATGGGGTGCGGGTACTCAACCTTTGTATACTGATGAAGACTTGTATAAATTATGTGATGATTTATCAAAAGCGGGTGGAATTTCAACAAATGATGCTTATTTCAAGTTTGAAAACAAATTCAAGACAATGTTAATTTATTTGAAGAGTTCAGGTCAAATTGATTCAAGTGATTCAAGATCAATGGCAAGATATTACTTCAAAGCTTTTTCATCTCGTATTCAACATCAAATTAAGATCTTAATGGATAGTGAAGGACAATTGAAGAAGGTTGGTCATCATTATAGAATGGTTCCATTGAGTATGTTGGAAAATTATGTTAGCAGAGTAATGAGAATGAATATGGCTTTTGGAGATTTAACTCAAAATGATGAAGAAGTTACTACATCAAAGAAAATTAATGTTGCTTCAGTTATGGAAGGATTCAGGACTCAGCGTCAAACTTCATTGGGTATTTCAGGTAATTCAAGTGGTTCAAGTAATTTATTGGATCAGTTGAAGAAGAGGTTGGAAATTGTTGAGAAAGAGAATGAAAATTTGAAGAAAGGTGGTGCTACAGGTGGAAGAACTTATGGTAACAGTGGTAATGGTAATTCTGGTCGTGGTAATTATGGTGGTAATAGAGAAAACAATTATTCAAGAAACAATTATGGTAATAGAAATGAAAATGATGAATTTAAGAGGAATGAAGGTAGTAGACCAGCGTATATGTGTTGGTATTGTGATAGAGAAGGTCATTCACTTAATGATTGTACATATGTTAAGAAAGATGTTGATGATAAATTGGTTAAGTTTGATGGTAAAAATTTCTTTCTTCCAAATGGTGATAGAATTCCTTGGGATCAGAAGCCTTATAGAAGAGTGGTAATTGATAATTCAACTAAGGTTACTCAGGATAAGGTGAAGATTGAGAAAGAAGAAGATAAAGGCAAGGAAACTGTTAAGGCGAGTTGTGGTTCATTGAGTCAGTGGAATGTTCCTTCAATTTCAAGTCAAAGAAGAGTGATATTTGAATCAGATGCAGCAAGAAGAAAAGTGGATCCTTTGGTCAAGAAAAGGACTTCACCACGTTTTGCTAATCTAGATCAAGACAATGAAGGTGTTAATATTGATTCAAATTCAAGAAATGATAAAGGAAGAGAAGAAGAAATCATTATTACTGAAGAACAAGCTGATCAATTTAGACGTGAGAATTCAGAAAGGTTTTCAACACCTGGTTGGGATGGAGTTGTAGAAAATTCAAGAGACTTACCGGTTACAAGTACGCCTCAAATTACGCCAAAGAAGATTTTGAAGAGAGGTACTCAAATTGAAGATTTAAGTACAGATTCAGAAATTGAGATGTTACCAGGGAGTTATCCAAATACTCCAGATCAAAGACATAAGGTTTTGAGGGACATTTCAATTGAAGATGGAAGAAGTTCAAGAAAACCTCCTTATATTTCACCTTTGAAGAATATCAAGAAAGAAGAATCAAGATCAAAGTCACCTGGTATTGTTTCAAGCAAGAAGAATGGCGCTTTAGAAGGTTTAATTGATAAGTGTAAGGAAATGAAGGCTCCTCAACTTACGTTAGAAGAATTGATTAATTTAGTACCGGATTTAGTTGATGGATTGAAAATTAAAGGTGGTAGTGTTGGAAATGGAATCAGCAGGAAGGTTAATTTAGGTTCAAATGATAGTGTTAGGCGCTGTAATGAGATAATTCAAGAAGAAGATATTGGAAGAATGAATCATGCTGACTTGAATAATCTGGACTTTGGCAAATTGAGATCAATTTTAGGTAGACAGAAGAATTGGTTATACTCATGTCCTTTAGGATTTCTCAATGTTGAACTTGGCGATCATGAAATTACTACAAGATGTTTAATTGATTCAGGATCTCAAATTAATGTTATGAATGTAGACTTTGCTTATAGCATGGGTTTAGAATCTCACGTCAAGATCAAGATGGCATTACGTGGTATTGTAAACAATGAAGCTGAATTAGTTGGGATTGTTGAAAATGTTCAAGTTTTGATTGGTGATCATGTTCAAGGCAAAGTTCATTTCTTTTTAACTACAGGAGATGCGCCAGTTATTTTAGGACGTCCTTTCTTAGTTGATTTTGAAGCAAATTGTCAGTTTTCAGAGAAGTACGGTGAAAGGATTTCAATGGTCGATGATAGAGGTATGGTTGCAAGGTTTTCAACTTGTGACGGTAAAGCTAGTGAATTTCAAAGAAGTATTCCTGGGATAGATTGGCCTCCTCAAGTTTATCAAAGTGAAGAATCAAGGTCAAATCAGTCTTCAAGAAGACATAGGTATGCAAATGGTGGGAAGAAAGTTTGGAAATTGGTTAAGGAAGATGCTGATGAACATCACAGGGATTTAAAAGAGTTGTAGGTGGATCTTTAAATGGGGAAATTGTCAAGGTGCAGCAAGACACCCCTGGTTCATCTAATTTTTTGCATCATAATAATTTTCATTGTACATTTAATCATCTTTCAAATTTAGATTATTTTATTCCTCAAGACTTTAAAGAAAATTCTTTTGATTCATATTCAACTTTTTATTTTTCTCAATTTAATTTTATTTCAAATGAAGAAGAGTTTAATGATTTTTATGGTGGCAAGTGTTTGAATAGCGGCAAGTGCAAAGCAAGAAGAAGAGGTTCAAGACGTGGAAAGAGAAGATTATTACGGTTCAAGATTGAAGATGATTTATTTGAAGAAGAAGAATTGAATGTGTTATCTTATTTGTCAAGTGGACTGGGTATGAAGGAACAAGAATTGATTTGTAAGGACTTTAGAGAAGGCGGATTTATTGTTGGTGCGACAAAGTACAAACCAGTGGCTAAGAAGATCAGGCCAGTGAATGAACCAATGCCTCAATATCTTAATCCCCCACTTCAAAGACCACCCCTGTCGAGGGATCCTTATGAAACTCCTGTGCTCAAGAATCCGCCAGACTTTGTTGAAACTGAAAAGGTTACTGAAGAAAGGCTCAAGATGGTTAATTTTGGTCCGCCTGGTTGGTTAAGTAGTGAAGAAATGAAATTAATTTTACATGTTATTGTCTTAAGAGAAAAATCAATTGCATTTCAGGAAAGTGAAAGAGGTGTATTGAAACATGAGTATGGTTTACCTTATATTATTCCTGTTGTTGATCATGTACCTTGGCAAAAGAAAGTTATTCCAATTCCTAAAGCAAAAAGACAAGAATACATAGAATTAGTTAGACAAAGATTAAGAACTGGTTTATATGAGCAAAGTACTTCAAGTTATTCTAGCCCAGTATTTTGCGTAATCAAACATGATGGAAAACTTAGGGTAGTTCATGATTTACAAGAATTAAATAAAGTTACAATCAAGGATGCAGGTGTACCACCAGCTCCAGAAGAATTTGTTGAAGCTTTTGCTGGGAGATCATGTTACGGACTTGGTGATATTATGGGTGGTTATGATGAAAGGGAATTAGCATTTGAGTCAAGACCTTTGACAACTTTTGAGACTCCTTTGGGTAGGTTTCAATTAACTAGACTTCCTCAAGGTGCAACCAATTCAGTTGCGGTTTATCAGGCTCAGATGATGTGGATACTTCAAGATGAGATTCCTGAACATGCTGGTGTATTTATTGATGATGGTGGTATTATGGGTCCAAGAGATGATTATGACAATGAAGTTTTATTTGAAAATGAAGGAATCAGAAGATTTATTTATGAGTATGCGGTTACTTTGGAAAGGATATTATTCAGGATTGAAGAAGCTGGACTTACGGTTTCAGGAAAGAAGTTTGCTGCATGTGTACCAGAATTAGAAATTGTTGGGCATGTAGTTGGTTTTCATGGTAGGACTATTTCAGTTAAGAAGAAGAACAAAATTCAAACTTGGCCAGTACCAAAAGATCCAGGACAAGTTAGAGGTTTTTTAGGTGTATGCGTATATGTGAGAATGTTTATTGAAGGCTTCTCTGAGTTGTCTTCTCCTTTAAGAAGATTAACAAGGAAAGGTGTTGATTGGGATTGGGATAGTGTATGTCAAGATGCATTTGAACAATTGAAGGATATAGTTGGTAGAGAAATTACATTGAAGAGTATCACTTACGGTGAAGGTGCAGGTAAATTGAAATTAGCGGTTGATTCAAGTTATATTGCAGCTGGTGCAGTTTTAACTCAAGAAGACAAATTGAAGAAAGATAGACCAGTGTTGTATGAATCTGTTACTTTTACTGAAGTTGAATCAAGGTACTCACAACCAAAATTAGAATTATGCGGAGTAGCAAAGATTTTGAAGAAATTACAAGTTCATTTATGGGGTCAACATTTTGAGTTACAAGTGGACGCTAAAGCTTTAATTCAAATGATTAATACTCCTGATTTACCTAATGCTCCAATGACTAGATGGGTATCTTTTATTCAATTATTTTCATTTGATTTGGTTCACAAAGCAGGAAAAACTTTTACTATGCCGGATGGTTTATCAAGAAGACCTCAAGATAGTGAATTAGAAAGTGAAGCTGAAGAATTTAATGAAGAGAAGAAATTTATTGATGTTGCAAATGATTTTGATTTTGGTATTTATTGTGCGGATTTAATTATCAATGAAGATTTACTTGATGGTGACGCAAGATGGGAGCAAGTTGGATTTTGGAAACATTTATTCAATTACTTAGAAGATTTAATCAGACCAGAAGACATTAGTGATGAAGAATTTAAGTCAATCAAAAGAAAGTTGGATAAGTTTTACTTGGATCATGGGCGGTTAATGCGGCGGCAGAGTCCAATGGCTCAGGTTGTAGTTACAAATGTTGAAGGTCAAGATTGGATTTTAGAACAATTACATGAAGGTTTAGGTCATAGAGGAGTTGAAGAAACTTATAGAAGAATTGTACTCAGGTTTTGGTGGCCAAGCTTGAAGAAGTCTGTAAGGGAATGGGTTCAAAGTTGTGAAGCTTGTCAAAAGCGGAGCGCACTTACACCCAAGGAATTAGGACATGCTACAGGTGAAGCTACTTTATTTGGTAGAATTAGTATGGATGCTGTCCACATCAAGGCTGGACAACATAAGTATTTAGTGGTTGCAAGAGATGATTTATCAGGTTGGGTTGAAGCGGTACCTTTGGTAAATTTGAAGGCAGATAAGGTTGCAGAATTTTTAGAAAAAGAATGGGTATTTAGATATGGTGCAATTAAAATGGTTACAGTTGATGGTGGTGGTGAATTTAAAGATGAATTAGTTAGTGCAGTTGAAAAGTGTGGAGCAAAACTTAGAATTGTTACACCTTATTATCCACAAGCAGCTGGTATGGTTGAGAGAGGTCACAAGCCAATCAAGGACGCCTTAGTCAAAATGTGTAGTACAAATCCAAGCGCTTGGAGGAAAACTTTACCAATGGTTTTATTTGCAGATAGAATTTCAACAAAGAGAACAACAGGAGTTTCACCTTATGAGATGGTATTTGGTCAAAGAGCGGTTTTACCAGTTGACGTTGAGGCTGGAACTTTTCTTGGAGTTAATTGGGAAGATGTACATACAAGAGCTGAATTATTAGAAGCAAGAACTGAACAACTTTTAAGAAGAGAAGAATTGATGGATAATGCTTATAGTAAAATGATGAGAGTTAGAGAAGAAAGTGTTAGATATTGGGACAAGAAAAATGCGCACAAATTAAGGAAAAGTCCTTTACAGGTTGGTGATATGGTCTTAGTTTATAATGCATCATTGGAAAGTCAATGGGGTAAATTATTTGAAAATAGATGGAATGGTCCTTATAGGGTTAAAGAACAACTTCCAATGGGATCATTTGTATTGGAAGAATTAGATGGAACTGAATTACGGAGAAGGTATGCTGCGTCTCATGTTAAGAAATTTTACGCAAGGGGAACAAATGATTTAGAAGAAAGTACAGATGAGGAAGATTTAAATGAACAAAATGGAGGTGAAGATTTTATGGATGAAGATTCAAGATGGGAGGAAAGTGATGAAGAGTTTAGCGTTTAATTAAAATTACAAAATCAAATAAAAATCAACATAGGTTGCGATGTCTTTTTTTTATGGTTGTGTGTGTTTTAATGGTATTTTCTATTTTTCTTTTTTTTCTTAATTTTATCTCAAGTTTTTATTTCAATTTCTTATTTATTTCATTTATTTTATCAACTCATGGTTACATTCATCAAACAATATAGAGGAGGATTTCATTTATCTCAGTGGTTACGGCAGAGTTTGGTTACATTTATTTTTATCCATTCATGGTTATGTTTCTATTTTTCTTTTTATTTTATATTTCTTTCAATTTATTTCATCATGTGGTGTTTCAAATCAATTATCAAAATTCAATCAATCAAGAGGGTACAACAACAATGTATTACAACAAAACAGCGGCAGAAGTTATCTCATTCACATGGGGTACACATTTGTTTATTTATATAGACTTGGTTATGTTTCTTTTTTTTTTTTTTTTATTCATTATCTTAATTTCTTTTTTTTCTTTTTATACTTACTCATTCAAATTTCGTAGTGGTCATGGGTTCATATCATTAATTAAAACAATCATAGAGGCGGGTTTCAAATTTTATCTCAAATTAGTTGTGGTCAAAATCTTTATTATAGAATCTGGTTATGTTTCTTATTTTCTTTCAGTTTTTCTTTCTTTCTTTTTCTTTGGGTGCGGTATTCAAATTATCAAAACATTAAATTTATGGGGTATTTAAAATCAAACAAGTGAAGAGGGAACAAAATCACATAGTTGTGGCGGGTTCTTCACTTTTCATTTCTTTCATTTCTTTCTATTTCATTTTCTTAATTTTTTTATGATGGTTTCTTTCATCTTACACACAAATTATTCAGGGCAAGATCATTCACAATCATTACAGCAGGCATTGGCAGCATTGGCGGTTTAACTAAAATTTACATGGGCAAAATTCATATGAGGGTGTTATGGTTAAGGCTATTTGGTTACGGTTTCTTTTCATTTTTTTTTTTTTTTCTTTTTCCTTGGTTATGTTTTATTTGGTATTGGGAAAGGTCCTCACTGAAAGATGTGAGAGGAGTGGTGGGTAGTTTGGAAGACGTGGAAATGGACCCTTATTCGTCTTTTACAATAAGGGGTTACTTGCGTATTTTAATTCATTAGAGTCGATTTTATAATACAAGATTATATTACGTATCAAACATTAAAATACACGCTCAAGATTCAATAATATCTGATCTTGAAATTTGAAGTATCATTATTTACTTACAGATATATTTAATTATTCACAACTCATATTGATTCTCAATTCTCAATTATCTCAACTCAGCAAATTCTCAGGTTACTTTACGATTTTATTCTTAAATTATTTAGAGGAATGGTGGAGCAAAACACCATTGTGTTTTGGGGGAGTGGGCAAGTTTTTCTTTTAGAACACACTTAAGATATTTTATTTTAGTATTTCAATCAACATATAAATTTATAAGAAGACAAAACAAATTGAAGAAATAAAAAAAATATATATATATATTAAAGTACAACTTGTGTAAGAAAATTTAAACACAGATAGTTCTAAGTTTAATAATCTTAAGTTGTGATGTAAGGGCTCTAGGTTGAACTAGAAAACAGAAAAGTTAAAATACTTATTTTTAGAGGATTAAGCACGATTTTTTCCTTTAGAGGAAGAACCTGTAGAAGATTCCCCAGAATCAGTTCTAACAGAAGTAAAAAGCAAATATCAATAACTTATTTTATTTATATGAAAGGTGAAAAGCGAAATTTCAAACTTACAATTCTAAAGTTGGGACAACTCTTGGAGAACTTCTCTTCTCCAACCCATTTCTTCCTATGATGTGAAGTCTCCTGAGGATTTTAGCTCGGTCTTCAAATTCAGCTTCATTTACTGCAATTCTGCCCTTGAAGTGATTTAAAACTTCTGAGTACATGGATGAAATACAGGATTCAACTTCATTGGAGGGGTAAACGGCGTCGTTATTGAAAATGACCTTCGGACCAAGAAGTTCTTTATAACTATCAACTGGCATAGGGGAGCTAAAGATGAACGTAGGGCTGACATCGTCTATATCTCGATCGATTGAATCTTTGTTATGATTTGACTTTATAGCGGGATCGACTCGGTTAGAATTGATAGGAGGAGAGGGATCGATTATGGGATCATTTGCGTAGAATTTAGATCGGTTAGAGGTGATTAGAACCTTTGGCGATTTGGGCGTTGGTTTTTCCACTCGGTTACGTTTATGACTAGATGAGACTGGGGGCGGGGTACAAATAGGACCCATATTGATTATACTATCGTTCGTAGTAGGAGCTGGAGTCGGTTGGATTGCAGGGGTTGATTCGGGGACTTTGACAACAGGTACAAAGGTGACTTCGTTAGGCGATCGAGCATGGGTTGGAGACATGAGGTTGTCGTCCTCTGAGTCGATTCGATGTGGGAGGTTTTTTGGGGTGGATGGAATCCGTTTAAAATTTAAATGATCGGGTGACGAGACAACTGGATTGGGAGGTCGATCGAACTTTTCAGTTCGTTTCTTCGCATTTCGATTCGCCGCCATTCGTTTTGACTCGGTTTCGCGTTGTTTACGAGTGTTGATGGGTACGCCGTCCATGATAACTAAAAAAAAAAAAAAAAAAAAAATTCAAAAATTTATATTAAAATGAAATGAAATTAGAATAAAACGAAAAAAAAAACAAGTTATTAGTATTCATGCTCATTAAAAAACGAGCGAATTAAAATAAAGAATGTTAAAAAAAAAAAAAAAGAGAAGAGAAAATTTTACACTTTTCAATAATGAAGAATTGAGGAAAAGCTTCAATGCGGTCAGTGCTATTGGATGAGAAGGTGGATTGAAATAATTCGAGTCTTGAATTGAATCCATCCATTCTTATAATGATGGTTTTCATGGTGAGTCCGATTGAACTAGAAATATAAAAAGGGTTATTGTCAGTAGAAGTCAAAGGAAACAAAGAAGAGTGAAGCGAAAAGAAACTTACGCGGGTCTGGGTGTGTAACGGACAGTGTTCGACATATGTATAAGTGAAAGCGATGGGGACATCGCTGGGTTTTGGGGGAGGCTGTGGAAATCAGAACTTGCTGATTTCGAATTTAATTTAATTTTTTTTTAATTTTAAATATATTTTTTATTTTATTTATTTTTTTTTTAATTAATCAATTTTTATTTTATTTATTCTATATTACTTATCACTTTAGTTATTTATTTATTTATATATTTTATTTATTTTTTTATATATATAACATTAATATTTTTAATCAAATTTATAATTTAGTTCATATTTTTTATTTTTATTTTTAAAATTTTATTTTTATTTTTAACTTTATCATATTTTTATTATTTTAAAAATTTATTATCAATACAATTTATTTTAATAAATTATTATTTAATATATTTATTTATTCTTTAAGTAAATTTTTATTTTTAAAATTTTATTAATTCAATTTTTTATTTTTTATCATATTTATTTTATATTTTATATTTTTATTTTTATTTTTATTTTTATTTTATTTTTATTTTTTTATGGGTTATGTGTTATGTGGTAATGAAGGAATTGGAGCAAAAAGTCGAAATTATGGGGTTAAAGATGGGTGATTAATTTATTTATGGTTTTGAGGAGTGATACAGGGAATTATGGGTTTTCTGCTATGGGTTTAAATAAGGCTGAATTTCGAAAATTGAAGACTCTGAATAATTGGGGCAGTGGTAAACTGAAATAAGCTTTGGGGTAGAAGATAAGGGAACAATATACTTCAAGGGTACCACAACAAAGTTCAGCACTAACAACATTGAAAATTAGAATTCACATTCACATATTGCAATTTTCGACATTATGAAATTCGAAAATTACATTCCACAACTGAGAAATTTGAAGTTCTGATCATGAAACCTTGAATTAAGGGTACCACAACACTTTTGCAAGAGTAGATGTTGGTTGGGGTAGATTCTACTGGCGCATCTTCAACTCAAAATTAACTTTAATAATCAGATCAACTGTCATTAGTGGTAATACAAGTGGTAAACTGGGTAAATTACAATTTCGAATTTTTCCTTTGATTTTCATTTGCTTTTTAAGGGTAGATCCATTAGAGTTAGAGTTTAGCTTTGCTGAGCAAAGTTGTAGAGCGGAAGATTCTCTTTCTTTCTGTCTCTTCAGAATTTTCATATGACTTCTCATTTCATTTTAATTCGAGCTTGAAGGGTAAATGGGCGGAATTTCAGATTTTGTGGTAAACAGCCAAGTTTTAGTGGGAATTGTGTGCTTAAAAATTTGTTAATTATTAATGTGTGTGTAGTGAATGTGTTTATCAAATTTAATTTGGGGTTTGATTGATGAGAACTGTGTGTAAAAGCTAGTGGAAGTGGAATTTCGAGTTTGAGGGTGGATTTTTGTAATCTTTCTTTCTTTGTGTGCTCTTATTTTTTTATATATAAGTTGGTATCATTTGTAGGGACTTTTGTCCCCTCTTTAATTAGCAAAAATTATTATTAGAATATAGAAATAAGCTTGTATCTTTTGATTATTATTATTCAGGGTAAACAACTAGTGAAAGTTGGAATTTTATAATACTAGACCCTTATTTCTCTTTTAATAATTTCCTGTTGAGTTTGGTACTCATTTGCTCATTGGTATTGGTGCCTGAGTGCGCCTAGAAAGTGTTATTAGTGAAATTATTGTCCTCTTTTAGCCTGGTTTTTATTAATCCAAAGACTTGTAGGTCTTAAATTTAATTCATAGTAATCAAAGTCCCTTATTGAGAAGGGCATTTCTCTGTTTGAAGTCTTTCATTCACCACTCAAGACTTATTATTGTTCTTTTTGTGGTTGTTTGTCTTTTGTTGTCTTCTTACTTCCCCTCCTCAGCTCTGCTTTCAGCCAGTTCTGAAAGAGTTCTACAGCGTGACGAGAGACAAAGTAGACTGGTTAAGATTAAAACATAAGTCCTAGTCCAGATTGAATATGAAAGAATTCGAGTCCGATGTGAAGATCGAGAAAGAAAATGTGGAAAATAGATGGAAGACTCCAATCGATTAGAGAAATTAATCGATCGGAGTCTTCACTCGATCAAGATCTCTCTAAAATCAAGAAAGATCAAGTCCGAACGCGTCATGATCCAGCAGTCATTCTGCCACTCGAACTTCTACCAGTACACGTTCATCCACGCCATTCCCAGTCCCACCCTCGAGTCATTTCAACAAGTGGAAAGAAGACCTATTTGGAGACGGTCTACCGTTTTACGATTTACTAGTCTCTCTAGATGCACATCTCGATCTCTTTTGTCGTCGTACAATAGACCCAATCAAACATGAATGGGAAGCACGCGCTAGACCGATCACAGAAGAATGGAAAGCTAGGGCTAAAGAAGCTCAATTAGCCTTAGAAGCTACTTTTAATTCACATCAAAAATCCGAATCCATCACTCGATCAGATTCCATCTCAATCACCTCTTCTGGATTCTCTTTACTTTCAATTCCTTCGGGTGCATTAAGTGAAGCTCAAAAATTAGCCTTGAAAACTTCGAGTGAAAATTCAAAAACTGAAGATTTCTTTCGAAATTGATTCGATTTGATTTATTGTTCATCTTGATCACTCATCCTTTACGTTGAAGGTTATTGGGTCTTAAAAACCCTCGATTGCGTGATGGTATCCTCAGTAAATGGAAAAGTTTCATAACCCACACCCTATTTTGAGCCACAAGGCATCAACTCTGTTATTGTTCAATTTTCCTGAAGATGATCAAGTTTGCTGAGCCAAATTCGTAGAACCAAATATATAAAGTAAGGCTAGTAGTATGGAATCTGGGTAGTATGACCTGTGCTTCAAGACTGACCAACATAGCTATGTATAAGTTTTCTGTACTATACTCAAACTTGAAAACGCCGATTGCGAAATTACAGAGATTCCAGGCCAACTGTTCTTTTCTCGAGGGATTTCCGGGGACTCCCGGAAATCCCCCGTCTACCCGGGGACCCTTGTCGAGGTTCCGGTCCGGGAGTCGTTCTAGGTGTCCAGCTGAAAAACCTCGCCGGGTTTTCCGGGCTCGGGGTCCGTTCTGATGCTGGAGAAAAACTCTACCTCGCGGGCACCCCGAAAACCCCGCATTCGGGGGTCGGGGCTCAACCTGAACCCGAACAATTGAACTACACACACACACCCCGATTGCGATTTACACACCAGAGAAAGGATAATTGATGGTATCACCCTCAAGGTCCATTCATCATCTCAATCAAACCAAGTGTGCCAATACCACCATAGACATTCTTTGACTTGACAAAACTACCCTCATGTTTCAGATACCAAGGCGTTGATCTGATCGAAGAAAGAGAGCTGGTTCCTTCAGAGTGCTACTTTCTCATTCTTACAACTGACAATCTGGCATTTCTCAGTCTTATCACATACCTAGTGCTACACTTGATTCATCCCAGCCTGATCAACTGCCTTACATGTTTCCATTTAGCAGGATCATGTATCGAACACACTTGACCATACAGACTAGTCACACTGGCATTTGATCCATATGGCTTAAGAGCATCCGCGATCGTTACAGTAAATTTTCTGCAAATTTACTGTAACGGTCTGTAAAGTACAGAGTCGGTACGTACCGAACTCTTGAAATCCACTGTCGTCAAGGTAAAAAGTCTTCTGTACGGTACGTACTGTACAGAATAGACTCTGTCCCACAATCGTGCCATAGGTAAAAAATCTGCAAAGTTCACAAAGATCTACCTTTTTTCACCGCTCTACCTCAATTTATCAATCATCAAGGTTTCAACACAAATTTAGTCTTGAAAATCTAATGGAAGAAGGGATGGGTGCCTGAAAGGAAAGAACGACCGACCGGATTTGGAAATAGTGGTTTTTTTTGTTCTTCGATAAGATGAACAAAAACTTGATTTGAATATGGGATCTTGAAAGTGATGAGAAGGTGGGAATGAGAATCAAAAGAAAGGATTGGAGATGACTTGTGGTGGTGTGGTGTCCCGTTTGCTCGGTAGCCCGAGCAAATTCGGTAGATACCGATTCTGCAGAGGTCCTGCAAATTTGCAGGACCTCTGCAGAATTTCTACCAAAACTGCAGGTACCGATTCGTGGTTTTGACACGATTGGTGATTTTTGGCTTCGGTACTGTAAAATTTACAGTACTGAGGCCATTTACAGCAACGATAGTGGATGCTCTAAGGCTTGACAAACTTTGTATATTCTGCAATAGTAATGACCGTAAATTGAAGGTCATACGAATTCTATACATGTAAAGAGATGACAGTGAGAATCACAAGATAAAGATGTAGAAGAATGTCGAGTGTGTATTATGGAGATTTGAGAATGATAAGGTAGATATAAAGATCGAAGGATTGATGAAAGCGAAAGAGAGCCGGAAAGGTTGAAATGTGACGATCTTCACTTTCCAAGAATGTTCTTTGATTTAAAAAGCAGTTCGAACAATTATGGCTTGAGCTTTTTGTGGACGGACAGCTACTCTAGCTTGTTGAATTTGGACTACTTGAACTGCTTCCATCGTCTCTTTCATCATGCAGTCATCAAGTGACAAATCTTCTAAAGAACCCACACTACTTGCTCGACATACTGAGGTTAAAGTTCGACTACCACTCTCATCCATCGATTTACTTTCCTTTGTACCAGTGTCAGTGATAATGATATCCAAATCTGTAAAGATTCTCCACTGATGTGATGTTCAAGTTTCAACTTGTCAGAGCTGGTCTTCCTTTCTGTGCTTCCAAAAGAGATTGTTTGGCTTACACTTTGTAATAGCATCGCAGCCGCAACTATAACACCGCAAATAAGATATAGCCAAGAGCCCAAGGACCTCCATCTTGAGCTGAAAGGTCAAAAAGAGGAAGTCAGCTATGCTCAAAGATAAGTTTGTTAAGCTATGCTCACTCAAGTACCACTTTGTCTGCTTTGACTCCTAGTAGCGTACAGATAACAATGGTATATACCATCGATAGTAACATTGCCGAAAAATGACACGTAACATATACTATAAGTGGTAAGATCACATTCATCTTTACTTCAGTTTTGACCAAGCTCTCATTGAAACAAATGTCTCATTTCAAAGTTCAAAAGGATCGATCATACCGTAACCTCTTCTGAGCTCCTTAGAAATCTTTTCCGCGTGGACCAATCCCTCTGAGTCAGGGGTTTTGACCCCCTCGACAGGTTGCATCATCTTTTGAACAGAGAAGCTACTATGTCTCACAAGTCCAATGAGAGACCAACCAGATAATATAAGTGGCTAAAATCCATGTGATCAAGACGAATTAGCTAATGAAACAATTCAGAAAAAGTGGAATATCGCCAAGAGAAAAAAAAACTGTGTCATGTATCCTAAGTGAAGAAACTTACAAAGAGCGTAAAGAAACCGACCATGGCCCAGAAATATGAGTTCCACCTAACGATTTGAGTAAGCTTATGATTAGCAGTCAAGAATCGCATAGCAACTGTGTACATCGTTGAACCATTGACACGTTGTCGATGGTCCAATTGGATTGCAGCGGCATTCAATAAAGCTTTAAGACGATTATACTCCACGAATTCTCGATGATAAGCTAATACAAGGAATAGGATCCAAATCAAAGTACAAGCAGAGACGAAGATCGGTACGAGTGTGTGAAATGCGTTTACTGCATTGGGTCGGTTCACCAATTTTCGAAGTGGTCGAGGAATTTGAGTGATTGGTGAACACAAGCTAAAATCACACCGTCCAATAAGAGATGATAGAAATCGTGGAAGACAGATTATAAAAAAAATCAAAGATCAAATTCCCCATGAGGAGATACGGTTGACGAAAGATGAAGTAAAAAAACTTTACATGGTGCATAACCCAGACCATCCTAATGAAAGGTTAAAAGAAAATCAAAAGTTAAAAACAATTTCAGATCAGATTTTTCGAAATTTCTCTTTCATATGAATTTTTTTTCCTCAATTATAAAACATAAAAAGACTTCAAAAAGAGATATAAGCACCTGTTATCCAATATCCATAAAATCCGAAAAGCCACATCAATTGTACCCTTTATAAAAGCAAGTCAACCAACTTGTCCAACTTCTGATAGTCTGGGATAACGGCAGATAACAAAATACTTACCAAGCGTATAGGTAAACCCTACTTGCCACCTTGGGTGACGCAAATGAAGCGTAATAGAGACATGAGTACACCAAGCATAGCAGGCTGCTAATTAGTTGAGTGAATGCAACTAAATTCCCATGATGTAAATGATATCATCAACAGTCAGCATGACACAAGCTAAGTTTATTCTCTCATGACCTTCAATCCGGAAAAGAAAGGTTGACGAACCTGCAAGGACACTATTTGGAACATGAAATGGTGTTTGACCTAAAAAAAGAATTTTCATCATTAACTCATTCGTTCATGTGACGGACAAAGAAAGAAATCTTTAATCATCACCTTTCCCAGCGTAAGCTTTTCTGAAGATCCATAAATACTTTCCTCGCTTGATCTGACTAAAAGCGATGGGTACAACAATCACCACACCACATACCCACATGATACAGGAATGAACGGCAGCAAAAGCTATGAGGATTTGATAAGTCGAAGGATTCACAGGAGGGTATCTGGTTCTCTAGCTCCGGATCATCGAAAGATGAGTATGATATATGACACCTTTGATAAGTAAGATCTAGATCGGATTGTTGTAAAGCTAACCTCAAGTAATTCTCGTGAAGCCCGGAACGTATTGGTACCGTGAGGAATATTTTGCATCAATTGGTGTACCAATGAAGCTGGTGTATCCTTCTCAGTGGGGTGAAACATGTTGTTTCGATGTGATTAAGATACGGTATCAATGAAAGTATGAAGTGAGAAATGATCGTAAGGGTAGAAGAGATAGAAAATCTAAATTGAAACATGATGAACATAAGCAGATTTTGAGTAATGGATTTACGAGCTTGGTAGGTTTTGACAAGTGATTCTTTAGAGCTCTCGGAGGCGTAAATCCGATGAGGTAGTTTGGAGTATGGTATGATCATCTTTTCTCATCAGTTCACAAAGTTATGAATTTGGTCTAGGAAGATGAGGTTTAGCTTGTGATTCTCGGGTGTTTGGTCCTCAACTTTGTCATTAGAAAAAAGAAACCAGCTTTGACTGTGAGTCAGAGCAGGTTACTTTTCTTTTAAGATACACAATTAAATGGGCGTGATGATTGAATTTACCTGATCCCCTTCCTGATCAAGCCGCATGCAGTACTGAGAAAGTCGCGGTTCCATGTTGGAAATTCCTAATCTCATCCAAACTTTAAACCATAAGAGGTCTGGGGTAAAGCAATGTGTTGAGTTAGGGGTCGGAGAGGGGGTCCAAACACCTGCTCAGCTGTGTGGAAGACTCCACGAGAAGCATGAGTCTATATGACCGTAATCTCAAAAACGATTAAAGGTTCATCGCTTTCCTTTGGGTGTGCTAAATGCACAAAGATGAATTTATAAAAAAAATCACATAACGAAAAATCAAACAAGAAGATGAAGACTAAACATAGACAAAGATCTCCCGGTATCGACTAAATGACCGTCTTTCCAAGGCTCAAATAGTCCTTTTGTTGTAACTTGTCTAGTTAGTGTCTTATGCCATACAGCGCTTGTGCATTAAAAAAAGAAAGTGTTGAGTGCTGAGACCCTAAATCAACCAAAGGAAGCTTCTAAGATTGCATTCCAATGAATGATCTGAATTTGTGCTGATTTGATCAGAACTCCATTGCAATAAAGATAGAACTTTGGCACAGCTAGTGCAAGGCTAGCAAATTAGTTTGTGAGAAGTCGAAAAGGAAAAATGGAAATGCGGGATAAAAACTCACAGTGTTCAGATGGAAAGAGTGAATACGATTAAATTGTATGTGTGTGTAGAAGGAAAGTGGTTTTGAGTCAACCACCCATGCATAAAACTAAGGAGTTGATTATTTTAAACTTCCATGGTCCTTTTGTGCTACAGATTTTTTCAATAATCTTCTAGATACATGGATTGGCCTCAAGCAACCCCCCTAGACAAACAGGCACTTCTTGAGATCATCCAGAACTCAACTCTAGAGGACCAATACTTCATTTTGACTATTACACCAGTGATTCAGCAAAAAGTGTAATAACCCAAAACTTGAAGTTGACTTTCGAGTGAAGTTTCAAACCTCGGTACATATACACCCGACCCGGCTTTCGGTACTTAAGAGACCCTAACCCGGTCGTCCGTAAGAACCACTGTGGTGAAAGATCATTTCGATAAATTCAACACCAACAACAAGTCGATCAACCCACCAATCAAACCAGCACCTTGATCCAAAACGAGCAAAAAACGTACTCAACGTAGGAATCAGAATGTCAGATCGAGTAAGTCTTATCCAAACCTCTTTTTTTTACTTCCGATCGCTCAGATGTGATTTATGTTTGTAATAGGGTAGAGGTAGAGGTGGTGGAAGAGGTGGTGGTTCAGGTGGTGGGAGTAATAGAAATGAAGAAAAACCAAAAAGAGAAGCAATTTTAGACTTATCGAAGTATGTTAATCAAAGAGTGATTGTAAAATTTATGGGAGGTAGACAAAGTTGAGTGATTTTCATCTATCTTAGCTCACTTGAATAGACAAGAAAAGAAATCGCTTGAATTAATATGAAGAAAGACTAATTCTATTGTGGTTTGCGTCGAATTGGTTTAAAACAGTTACGGGGATTTTAAAAGGGTATGATGGATTATTAAACTTGGTAATGGATGAAGTAGAAGAAACTCTAAAACCAGAAGGTAAAAATAAAACAAACTTTACTATTTCCAAGAATGTCATTCGAAATTGAAACTAACCACCTTATTCAAAATACGTGCTTATTTTTGGTTTCTTCATAGATTCAGATTTACAAAGTCATATTCCAAATCCAGAAACTAAAACTAGATCACTTGGATTAGCTGTAATAAGAGGTACAAGTTTAGTAGTGATAAGTCCAGTAGAGGGGTAAATCAAATCTCCTTTCTTGATTAAAGTCTTCTTCAAATCCATCCTGATCTTTGATGATCTTGATTTTTTTCATTTAGGTTTGAAGAAATTGCAAATCCATTTATAAATCAACAATAATTTAAGTTTAAATCAATCTTTATAGGAATCTTGAAAGAAAAAACTAATTGATTTCACACCAACTCAAACACAAAGGGAATCATATTCAAAATTTTGTACTTTACTTCTGGTTTGGTAAAGGTGTAAAAAAACGATTCAATCGTCATCATTTCATTTCGATTTTTTGATATATTTTTGGGTGCAAGAGTCATGAATGAAATCAAAAAAAGAAACCCATCAAAACTTGATTTGCAAAGATAAAAATGAATTGAATTGAAAAACCCAAGATGTTCCCAGGTCTCAAACCTCGGACACAATGTTTCAGAGGTTGTGATCCATGCTATTTCGCATAACAATGCCTTGGATAGAAACCTTGGACAACCCCTGTCCAAGGATTTGTGTCCAATGATGGCTTGACTTCCCCACCCCAAATCATCTATTGTGATGATTGTGCTTGTAGCTGAGCTTCTTCATTTGGAAGATGCTCACAGCACGGCTTTCTAGTCGCGTTCTCTAAAGCACGCTTCATCTCAGGACCGGAGATGTAAACAAAAAGAGAAGAAGAGATAGCAATTATCCCGATAAAGAAAAAGCAAACAAGATTGACGAAAACAATGATGTATATATAATAATGATGATACAAATTTTAAGGCACAGAAGTTCTGTCCTGTTTCCGTTTCCTGATTAATAAAACTTCTTTATCCATAATAATAATCAATAGTGGTCGTAGATTACCAATAATCTCCTAAACTAGCAGTTCATGACATCTATGTTTGCAGTGTGGTCCCCAATATTGAGGCTTTTTTTGAGCAAAAGATATAGCTCTTCTGATTTTGCTTGTTGTGACCTTTTTCAAAGAAGCAAAATTTTCTCTGAAGCCTCAAACTTTAACTTTTGATTATTGAATACTTACACCAGGGGGTAAACTCCCTCGGTCTTCGATGGTTCTGGGGACGTCTCCAGCAATCACGTTGCGGGGACGTTTTTCGAATTGGGATTGATATCATGTTCACAACATCCGTGTCCACTAAGCTTCACATAGTGTAGCGGTCAATGAGTGGTTCTTGAACCTTTTTGTATGCTGAACGGGGTTCGAATCCCTTTTGTCTTTACAATTTGTTTTCCAGAACGTGGCAGACACGTTCTGGAGACATAACTGCAACGTTTTTGCTGGAGACGTGGCAGACACGTTGTGATTTAATTCAAATGTCGCAACGGCTCTGCAGCCGTTGCGACAACTGTTTTTTCACGTTTGACTTACCCCCTGGTGTAGCTTTCAATTCTCACAAACCTTTTCTTTTGGAAAGGTTGTGATAAGTAAATTTGAAATGGCTCTAACCACCCAATAGATAATTAAGACCATAGGCTATGTACCTAAGGCCACAAGGCGAAGTATCCAAAGTCAGGTTGTGGGCAGTTATGTTTTGGTAGGCACACCAGGCACATTTTCTTTGAGGAAAGATTCCTGGAAGCCAAAATTTGGTTGTTTCATCAATTTTCAATTTCATATTTAGATCCAACAAGTGATGTAAGACATCAGCATCACCATTTAAAGACAAGACAAATTAAAAAGAGTTCTTACTGATCAAGGTATCAAATTCAAACAATCTTTGGATCTTGCTCACAGTACATAGTGTAAATGACTTAGAGCATCCACTACACCACAGGAGGGTTTTGCGGTCTGTAGACCACCCTCTGCACAGACGGTCTGCAGGCAGACCATAGGGTGTCCGGAAATGGTCTTACCAGGTCTCCGGATGGTTCTCAGAATTTGAGCTTTCTGAGATCGGACAATCCATCCTCTTTCCTTTAGAAAAATCAAACCATTAGCACCACATTTGAGTATGCCAAAGAGGGTGTCAAACACACGTAACAACACAATAGTGGACTCAACCAATCAGCACATGAATGTGGTTTTAGCAACACTCCTACAATCCAACAGCTCAAAACCCAGTCCTTCTCCTAGAGCTGGGAGGAATTGTCAAGAACTTTCAAGACCGGGTCAGACCATCTCCGGGTAACCCATGGTCTGCCTGCAGACCGCCTGTGCAGAGGGTGGTCTACAGACCGCAAAACCCTCCCGTGGTGTATTGTTGTAATAAAATTACTGTAAATTTTGCTGTACAGATTTCACTGTACTGTAAAATCACTTACAGAAATGTGGATATCCACTATCGTCTCTGCATATACCATTCTGTATGGTATGTACCGTACAGAATGGACCCTGTCCCACAATCGTGCATTCTGTAAAGAAACTGCAAGTCTCAAATCATCAAGTTGACTTGTTATTGTTGCTCAAGATGGGTTGAAGTTTGAGAAAAAACAGTTGAACAACTATCATTTTCAAAACAACCAATTCAAAAACGATAATTTGAAGATCAATCAAGTTGAAAACAATGGATTTGAAAAAAAAGAATTGAAAGAATAAGAATTGACACAATGGATTTGAGAACAATTGATATGAGAACAAGCAAATTGAAAACAATCAATTTGTAAGAAATCAATTCAACAACAGGATTACTGAAAACAACCAGCAATCAGTAGATGTGATAGGTACAAGATGGAAGAGGATGAGCAATGGTTTTTGTGAGGATTGGGGTGGGAAGTTTGGTGTATGTGGATTGAGTGTCTTTTGGAAGCAGTGGTGTGATCAATCTGTGACTCGAATATAGCAATTGGTAGATACCGAGTCGGCAAAGGTCCTGCAAATTTGCTGGGCTGCTGCCCAATTCCTACCAAATCTGTAGGTGCCAAATGGTGTTTTTGACACAATTGGGGATTTTGTGCTTTGATACTGTAAAATTTGCTGTACCAACACCCTTTACAGAGACAATAGTGGATGCTCTTAGAACACTATAAACCTGGATGTTTTGTGCTAATGGTGAGCACAACTTCTCCTGACCACAAGTATGCAGACTTGGGCAACTAAACTAAGAACATGAAGAAGAACACAATAAGAGAAGAGAACAAGAGCAAGATAAGGATAAATATGTACCTAAGTATATTGGAGAAAATAATAAAGTGAGAAAAAATCCTGATGAGCTATGATATTTGGCTCAAAGTTGATCTACTAGAATCTCTAATAGTATCTTTGAGTTAGTATCACTGCAATATTGAAAAGTGGAAAATTACTCACTCTCTTCCAACAGATGGGGAAAGAGAATGATTTGTCCTACACAAAGTTGTTCTGGAAGGGTTCCACAAAGGTTTCCACAAATCCAGAGAAGAAAATTTTGACTGTGTTCCTCTTCATCACGGGAGTTGATCAAATTTCAACAAGCTAGTCTGGCTTTCTGGCTTTCTGGCTTTGTGGAAAATTTAGTCTGGAACCTTTGTGTAAAAGTTCCAGAACAACTTTGTAAAGTATAATTTTAGAGAAACAGTATGTATATAGGTGAAGATAAAAGTGAAGAACAATTTGTTGGGAATGATGAGCGATGTCATTGGTTGGGAAAGCTTGAAAAATAACCACTAACAGACAATACAAAAGAGAATACCACACACAACTTTTGTCTCAACCGTTCACATATAACAAAGTACCTCATGACAGAGCAGATCATTGTAAGCTCTTTGTAATGCATGTTCAGGAAGGTTACATAAACTTTTGGCCTTGTTTTTTAAGTCAATTTTTAAAGCATCCAATGATTCTGGGATTGGGTCAGCAATCAATTACCTCTGGTTGTGAAAGGCCTCAATAGGAACTTTCTGGCCAAGGACAATATAGGCTTCAGTTTGATGTGAGCGAGGGATCCCATAAGAGGACAAGAATGAATGTGTGCAAGGTTTTAAACCTGGTTTCCCTATCAGTGTATTTTTCTTAGCAGCCAATCCAATTGCATATTGAGATAGCTTGGTGTGAAATGAATTAAAGCATTCAACCATGTTATTGAGTCTTCGTTGAAGCTCACTAGAGAATTGGCATTTGAACTTGGTGTTTTGATGTGTAATTGCTAGTTTGAAAGCTTTAAAACAAGCTAATAAGTTGTTAAGGCTGGGTTCAGGGGGTTTGGGGACAAGGATTGAGACATCCTTCTAAGGATGGGTTCTGCCTATAATAGTGAATTGTCGGATGCAGAACATAGCAGGCTCATCCACCTCACATCTAAAGTACAACAGTCAGTCTGTGATATGGTGTCTAATATATGTCACAAACTGTACATGTGTGATTCATAACAGTACTCCCCCTTTAATGCCCAACTTCCCTCCTGTGAATTCTACATCTTCCCTGAGTAGCCTTAAAAAAACCCCGTGGGGAAAAAAGCTTTACTCACTCACAATCTTCTCCGCCTTCTCTTGAATTTTCTTGCCGCATGAGAAAATCTTTCATTAAATTCTTTGACCAATTTGTTACTGTTCTTTAGATTTGACAATGGTTCCCACGAATTTTCTTCAGTAGTAAATCCCTTCCAGCTAATTAAGTACTCGCGCTTTCCATTCTTCACTCTGCAATCTAAAATCTCATCTACTTCCCATTCATCACTCCCTTTAATTGTGATTGGTGTCGGTTGTTCATGTTGTCTTCCTTCAATCTCGTTCGCTTGATGTTTCCGTAAAAGTGACACGTGAAAAACCGGGTGTACTCCCTTCATTGTTAAAGGCAGCTTCAACCTATAAGCGGACCGTGAAATCTTGTCAGTTATGTCAAATGGTCCCAACCATCTGTGGTCCAATTTAGGGCTCGGCCTTGTTGTTGATAGATTTTTACTACTCAGCCAAACTTGGTCCCCAACCTTCCAATCAGGTGTTGGTCGGATGTTTTTGTCGAATTGGCATTTCATCTCCTCTTGTTCTGATTCAAGGCATTCCGTAAGTTCCGATTGCACGTCCTTCAGGAGTTTCAGTCTTTCCTCCACCTTTGGTATGCATTGCTCACTTAATGGTATACCACCAAAATTTGGGTTATAACCATAGTTAGCCATAAAAGGGGATACACCAATGGAGACGTGATCTCTATTGTTATACAAAAACTCAGCTGTGGGTATGAGAGATTCCCAGTTCTCTTGTTGGTAGTCTACAAAATGCCTCAAATATTGTTCGATAGCCTTGTTGACAATTTCGGATTGACCGTCCGTCCTAGGGTGAAACGCCGTTGAAGGTTGAAGTCTGATACCTAATCTGTTGTTCAGTTCTTTTGTCAGTTGTGAAATAAATATAGTCCCCCTATCAGACGTAATGGTCTTAGGCGTCCCGTGTAACCGCCAGACCTCCTTTACCATGATATCTGCGAGCTCGTCAGATGACATGCTTTCGTTACAAGGTACGAAATGCGCCATCTTTGTCAACCAATCAACAATCGTTAAAATACTGTCCTTGCCGTTTGAGAGCGGTAATTTGGTGATTAAGTCGTAGCTGATATCAGTCCAGGGTCCAGCTGGGACGGGTAATGGTTCCAGCGATCCAAAAGGTTTTTGATTGGTGCTCTTGACTCGTAGACAGGAATCACACCCATCAACATATCTATTAACATAATTCTTCATTTTTGGCCATGTAAAACACCTACGGATTAGACTGAGTGTCTTTGATCTTCCTGGATGTCCCGCTATTAAACTGTCATGTCGGCTTCTTAATATCTGTAGCTTGATTTCATCAACGTCAGGTACTTCAATACGTCCTTTATGATACACCACACCATCCTTCACACTGTAATCCGCCGCAATCGCCTTGAATTTAGACGATATTGGATTTTCTACTGCTTGCATGACCTCAACTAGGCGTGCGCATTGTTCTGTGTGTTCCTTGATTTCCTGAATAATAATTTCATCGGATAAAATTAGATCACCCTGGTCCTTGACATCAACCTCCCCAATCGAATCATGTCCAGTTTCCTCAACCTCTTCCACTCCCAAAACATCAACTTCAAACCACTTATCTGTGTTTTCCAACGTGACATCCTCAGCTTTTCCTCCATACTCGCTACATCAATGAATGAATCTTCAGTTAAATTTTCAGGTCTTATAAGTTGGCCGAATGTTAGTCTTTCAGCTTCAGTAGGTTCCAAATCAGGGCGTCTGGAAAGTGCGTCGGGTTTAGCGGCCTGTTGGCCTGGCCGAAATTTGATGGTGAAATCAAAGCATCCAAGGGTTTCAGCCCATCGTGCCTGGCGTCTTGTGAGTTGCTTTGTGCTCATGAATGATTCTAGGTTACGATGGTCAGTGTAGACAATGACCTCGAGTCGGTTAGGGTTGCCTTCAAGATAGTGTCGCCATTCCTTGAATGCGGCAACTATTGCTAACAATTCCTTATCGAAGATCTCATAGTTCCGTTCAGCTTGGACCAGGGATCTTGATAAGTAGGCTACTGGATGAATCTGGTCTTCATCATCGCTACGTTGAGATAATATCGCACCCAACGCGAAATCCGAACAGTCGCATTCCAATATAAATGCCTTATACAGATTAGCAATCTTCAGAACCGGTGCGGTGGTGAAAGACAGCTTCAGTCATTCAAAAGCCTTTTGACAATGGTCATCCCATACGAATTGAGTGTTGTTTCGAGTTAAATTATGAAGAGGTCGGGTTGTTCGGGAAAACTGGTCAATGAATCGTCGGTAGAAGTTGGCAAAGCCAATGAATCTTTGGAGTTCAGAAACATTCCTAGGTGCTGGCCAGTCAGTTACGGCTTTCACCTTGGTAGGATCCATCCTGATCTTGTTGTGAGAGATGAGTAGGCCAAGATATTCGACCTCGGACTTTGAAAACTCGCATTTTTCAGGTTTCAACCAGAGTTGATGCTTCCCCAAAATTTCAAGGATACTATCAACTGCCGGTTCATGCGGCTCTCCTTTCTTGGTAAATATCATTGTGTCATCCAAGAAAACCGCGGCATCTTTACCCACACGCCCCAGTAGGATATCCTGCATAAAGTATTGGAAATATCCTGGCGCGCCTGTCGGGCCATACGGCATAGTAAGGGGCGCAAACTGCCCTTGTTTGCAAACAAAAGCCAATATAACTTTGTAGCCTTCAGCCACTCTAAGGTTGCCGTACGCGTTCCGCAAATCAAGCTTCGTGAAAGTATCCGCGTCTAACAGACTATTGACCAGATCCATGGTCAGAGGGAGCGGGTATCGGTTCTTGACCATAAGGGAATTCAATTTTTGATAATCGAAGCACGGCCGTAAATTGCCGTCTTTCTTCCCCGTGAAAAGGACCGGAGCCGCCCAAGGCGAGGTCGTACGCCGGATAGTCCCATTCGCCAGGCCTGAGTTGATCATTTCCTCCAGGGCGTCATTCTCGGCTGGGGACAATGGAATGATCCTGCTTGCCTGAGGTTGCGCGTGGGGTACTAGATCCACTTTGAAGTTGTATCTTTGTCGCGGCGGGAGCTTTTGCGCTTTGGATTTCACAAACATGTGAAGGTGTCGGTGGTATACGGACGGCACCATGTCTTCAACGGAGCACGTCCCAACGTTCTTGTTGGCCTCTGCCGCGAGCTTAGCGGAGGTAGACCACGAAGTTCCCGCTGAGTCGACCTGCAGTCCTGGTTCAATACGGGGAGGTAAAGGCTGGCCAGCTAGAACAGGCATGACAGAAGGGATGGCGGTGTCAGACTCACATTGCGGGGGCTTGTTCGTGTCTTTGCAGACCCGGGCCCCCTCGTCAAATTTCCTAGCGTGCCCCTTAGGCTCCTCCTTCGGACCAATCGGGGTGGGTGACGGGTTTGACGAGACTGTTCTATCAGTCGCAATAGGATCTGCGTTGAGGTCGTATATTTCTTGGTGTTTGTTGGTTGAATGACTTGCGGCCACGCATGGGCCTCTTCTAACCTCCGCATCTTCAGCAGTTGTCCTCTCGTCGGTGTTACTAGATGTTGGAGGTAAAGCAAGCTTGCCAGCTGTTTCGGGTTCATGTATTAGGAAATTCGAATTGTACTCACATTGCGGGGATACATTCGTATCAATCAAGACACGTATCCCCTCATCAAGCATCCTAGCTTCCCTCTCTGGATCCAAACCGGTATCATTGGAGGGTGTTTCCGGGCTTGATGACACCGCCTCGGCGGCCACAATGTGGGTGTGAGGAGTCATGGTGATATTTGATGTCCAATCAATCTTGCTCCCATGACGCTTCAACCAAGGCATACCGAGGATTCCATTGTAGGTATCTTTGAGTTGAGCTATAACAAAGTGGGTGGTCAAAGTGTCGCCTTCAAGGCGTAAGGTGATCTCATAGGATGATAGACTGCGCGATCCGTTGAAGCCACTGATCTGGCGGGAGCTGCCGACGGCGTGACTCAAGAGGTTGGAACGCGCGGCGAAAGATGTACTCAACACATTGTGTGTGGCTCCTGAGTCAATCAGGAACAGGGCATGTGGTAGGTTAATAGTTACGGCTTGGGAGGTGTGGGGCGTGGATAATGAAGTTTGAAAAAATAACCGGGGGTCTGATGTATTGCAAGTTACAATTTCACTAGCTCCTATCTCCATTTCCCCCTCCTCCTTTATGCTCAGGATAGGCGCAACACTCAGTCCCGAGCACCTCCATTTTTTGAGGTATCCGCTCTGCCACTACTACCGCCTTCCTTATCATCCAAATCGTCATTCTTACTAGTCAAGGCCGCTAATTTAATTTCTAACTCAGCTAGTTTAGACTTGAATTGATTTTTCCCCTTAAATGGTTTACTCGTCCCCTTATTAGGGCACTAATTGGATTGATGGCCTTGAATACCACAACTAAAGCACAAACCTGTGCGCATTTGTTGGGTGCGTTCATCATCAGAGAGTCTAGTATACACCGCCAACAAGTCCATAGCGTTAGGGTCAACAGCGTGCGAAGTGATGATGGTGGATCGGTCGGCTGCTCCATGTATCTTGTTGTCTAGCTTAATTGCTAGGTTGGAGATCTGCTCAATCGAAGTAAATTCTTCCTGTACTAAAACCATAGCCACTCTGATTGCCTTCTTGAGACCCTGCTTGTATTGGCTGATCAAGGTAGGGACTTCCCAGCCCAAGTTCAAAGCGTGCAAGTTAAATTCGTGAGTATAGGACGCAACGGTTCCCTTCTGAATCAGGCCACGTAATGCCTTTTCGGCCTTTGCCTTCTTCTTGGTATCAAAGAACATTGCCTCAAAGTTGCGCACGAACCGCTCGTAAGTGACTAAATGAGCAGTAGATTTGTTAAAAAGTTCCTTGGCCATGGGTTGGGCCCAGCTACTAGCAGGTCCGGTGAGATATGATAAAGCAAAAATGACCTTGGTTCTGTCGGTCGGGAACAGGTAGGGGTGCGCCATCATGTATAACTGGGTCTGGCTAGCGTACACTTTGGCTAAGGTGCCTCTGTCGCCGTTAAATTTGTCAGGCGTCGAGACTTTAGGCCCTTTAGGCACAACAACAGGTTCGGCCGTGGTAGCAGAGGGATGTTGAGGAGCTGGTTGGGGTGAGGGATGTGGGACCTCAGAGCGTAACCCTTGCATCTGGGAGGCCAACCGTTCCTCAGCTTGTCGGCGTAACTCACGCTCCTCGACCAACGCAGCGGTCAAATCGGCAATTTGTTTCTGAATCTCCTCCATTCTGGTAGGATTGACGGCAGAGTCCGAACTAGCAATGAGGGGCGTATCGGTTTGAATTGGTTCGGTGTGAGTATGTAATGTAGCGAGTTCTTCGTCTTCCTCAACGTCGTCGTCAAGATGTGGGGTGATGAATGTGGGAGACGTGGTGGCGTTCTTCTAAGCTCAGTATGAATTAACTTCGAGGTCGGTAATCAATTGAGTTCAGGTGGGTTCTAAGGTTTTGATACCGGTGGTTTGGTAAGTTTCAATCTAATCAGTTCAGTTCCGGTTCAATCTATTTGGTCTTCAAATCTATTCTAATAATTTCCAATTCTCAATGCTTGTCTGAGAATGGATCCGACAATATGTTAAGGCTGGGTTCAGGGGGTTTGGGGACAAGGATTGAGACGTCCTTCTAAGGATGGGTTCTGCCTATAATAGTGAATTGTTGGATGCAGAACATAGCAGGCTCATCCGCCTCACATCTAAAGTACAACAGTCAGTCTGTGATATGGTGTCTAATATATGTCACAAGCTGTACATGTGTGATTCATAACATAAGTCCTGAACATAACTCCCAAGGAAGCTTTTGAGAAAACTATGAGAACCTTCAACACATGAGGTGGTTTGGTTTCCCAAGTGAAGACAATCATTTGCAAACATTTTCACAAATTTTTCTTATATTGTGAAATCATCATGTCTAAAAGATGCATTTAATGTCCTTGTTTGATTGCAAGCAAGATAGGAATCAGACAAGTAAGACGCAGCTAGCAACACAGCTAGCTGTGATGAAGCAATGTCTGGGATAAATTGATTGAGAAGGTGTTGATTGGTTCCAGAGTGATGATATGAATGCATATTGGAGTACAATGGATTGTGTCCTTGATTGTTCTGCTTACAATGTGATCAAGGGAGGGTAGTTTGACTGGTTTTGTTTGAGTGAGTGACCTTCCATATTGTGTTTAAGAAGATCAAATTTGAATCAAAGAAAAAAAAAAGTTACCTGTTGTACTTCCTTGTTGAGTCCCTTAGAAAGCTCACAATCTCAAAAAAATGATCAAGAAGGGAAGTTTTAACATCCTCATCAAGACCCTGCATATTGTTGAATAAGGCTTGAAGTTGATCATGAAACTGAGATTCAATTGCTCTTCAATATGGTACTTTTCACTTGATCTCTCTTCAGTATGGCACTAAAGACTTCCATCCATCAAATTACAGTGTCAACTTTCCAGTCAGTTTGGCATCAAAGCTCCAAAATGATTCAAAGGGGATCACACCCACTTATCCATGATCCCAAAAACCAGCATCAGAATGTTTTTGAAGCCATTAGGAGTACTTTATAGCTTTTACAGGTCTCTCAGGTTTGACCAAACTGTATAACTTCCAGTTTCATCCAAGCTAACAAAAAACCAACATCATTTGTCTATTCAAGTCCAGTGTTCTTTATCAATCACCAAAAAAAAACAAGTTCAAATTCAATAAAATCTTCTCAAGCTTTCTTTTTTTCTAAAAAAAAAGCTTTCTTATAAAAGCATCTCCAACCGTCCCTGAGCTCTAAACCGCCTACAGGACCCTCTCTAAACATACAGCCAGCTGTATCAGCCTTGACTCAATGTTTTCCTTCAACACACACAAATGTGATCTTGAAAAATGGTCTTGCCCTTACCACTACCATTCAAAAAAAAAGCACTAAGATCTCACTACAAGGAGTTTCATTTTCAATCAATCAATCAATAAAATCTAATCATAGTCATTGAATTTTCATGATGAGAAGTATTAGAGAAATGAGGAAATCAACTGTCTAACTCATCACCCAGACTGTTTTCCACAAATTTATAAAAGCTCTTGGGTTATATGAAGAACTTGAGATGTGATACTCAGAATCCTTTTAAACAAGGCTTACAAAGGTTGTTTTTTGAGCAAACCTGGTAGTTGTAAAATACACCTTACATATTGTTACATTTACAAGGTGATGTTGCGGATGCTCTAATCTCTTTCTAACTACATCTCTTTATTGAAATATCTATGTATAATTTTTTTTCTAATCAATTTCAATCTTCATCTCATTTGAATTTCTATCAATTAAAAATAACCTTCTTAAAACCAAAAAAAAATCCAGTTTAGGTCAATAGCAAGAGAGAGAACAGAGTTGAATTTAATAAAGAGTGAGTTTAATTTTTTGTTTTAAACAAATTTTCAATCTCTGAAAAGTTAATCTTTGAAATTTCTATCATCCATTCACTTTTTAATTTTGTAAACCTTTCAATTTTTTTTTCCTTATTTTTTTTTCCCCAAAAAACTATCATAAATTAATTTTTCATTTTAACTCTCTCTCATTAAAGAATTTTCTTTTAATTTTTTTTTTCTTGAAAAAAGAAAAAATCCACAAAAAAGATATATATCAAAAAATACTAAAAAGAATTATAATTCATTAATTCATTAATCCATGATCAAAATCAAAATCAAAATCACAACAAAAGAAATGAGAAAAAAAAACACACACACACACATAACACTTCTAGTAAAATGAAGAAAAAAAAAAGATATATATAAAGAAAAGAAAACAAAAACAACCTTCTTTTTCTTTTTTTTCTGACTCTTTTTCTTTTTTCTGATCTTTCCTTCAAAAAAAAAAAAAGAATGATCATCAAAACTCAGAAAAAAAAACTTGAAAAAAAAAATTTATACTAAACTATACAGACACATTATAGAGAGAGGGAGAGAGAAAGAGAGAAAAAAAATAAAGGTAAAGAAAAAGGAGATTGATAGAAACAAGAGAGAGAAAGAACATAATCTAAAAAACAACAAAATCAATAAAGTGAGGTGGTTAGGTGATGTCAATCAAGAGAGTTTTACAATATATATATATCAATATAATATAATTTGATTTCTTAAGTATATATATATTGTATATATTGATCAAAGTTCAAGTTAATCTTTGGAGAGAAAAATAAAATAAGATTTGTAAAAGATTAAATTAAATTAAAAAGAGGTAACAAGCTAGAGAGAAAAAAGAAATTCGGTTCCTCTTCATTTTTTTGTTTTGCATTCATCAACTCGCTTCTATCTCTCCCTCTCTCTCTTCCCTACCCATCCACCCACTTCATAGTTTGATGTTTGATCTTCAATCTACCTTCACATTCACATTTAAATCAGTTCAAAATCACTTACACTACACTACACAACACATGTCCATCAACTTCTTGAAGAAAAATTAAATATCAAAAGGTTATATATAAGAATAATGATAGTCTTGATGATTAGAAAACGAAGAAAGACGATGATAGGAAAATTCGATCCTTTGATATAAACTTTGAAATCAAAGTTAAGAAGAACTCAATTACTAAGATTCGAGTTCTCTCTTCGACGATAAGTAGTGATTCCAGAATGATTTGAAACTTTTTTAGATTCTTGACTACTACTACTACTATTATCTCTTACCCCTAAGAATTTAGAACTAATCATTCCTACACTATTAGGTTTAGTAATACTAATCCTTTTTTGATTGGATGTAGGTCTAGCAGCTATTGAAGGAGGTTGTCCACCATTATTGCCACCTACACCATGTTTTTTGATTTGTTGAAACATCGTAGGTAGTTTTCTTCCTGACGTAGTTGATGTGACCGTCTTACGTGGTGAGACTTGATGAGTTGTTATTGAAGCATTGGAAGTGGAAGTGGTAGATGGTCGGTTTAATAAATTCGATACTATTGTAGAGGCCGATGATTTCTTCTTCAAGAATGGCGATGGCAATGACTCTGGATCCAAATGATTATACTGGGGTGATCGTGTGATGACCGATGAAGGCGCTTCAGATGAATTGTGGCTAGCTGTGGCATTTGTTGGATGTGATGTATGATCATCGACTTGATGTGTACTATAGCCGTCGTCCTCCATGCCATCAATGGCACGTTGTATATAACCTTGTTGAGATTGTTCTTGAGAATGAAAATTCAAAAGCCCGTTAGCAGACTCGCTTCTTCTAGATAATCTACGACTATTGAAATCTCCTTTCTTATTTTGCTGTTGATGACCATTAGATGGCCCGTCATCCGAAGTGGTGGTGATCGAATCCGATTCTTCACTCGATTTGAGTCTTGAGAGGAAGCTTGAAGTCGTTTTAAGGCTCGCAAGTGATTTGCTCGACTTCACTTGTCGAACAAATCGACTTCCGACATTTCCTCCTTGAGTAGGGAGTGGTGGTTGATTGACGGGGTCAGCTGTGGGTGCAAGATGCTTAAATGGTGTGTCAAGTTTCATTGGTGATCCATAACTTCCACCGATCGAGATCATGGTAGCATCTTGTTGTTGAACGGTCGAGAGCCGTTTAGGTTGGGCGTAATTGATCGTAGGAGTGGATGACGACGTTGCAGAGGAAACAGGTGGATTGAAAGAATAACGTCTTTCTGTCAAAGGTGCCCGACGAGCAGTACCAGGTTTGCCATTATCATCCTGAGTCTGGGTTTGGGTTTGGGGCGATTCTTGAGATGGTGCTAAATTCTCATTTTGTTGATGTTGCGGATTTTGTTGTTGAGATTCTATCTGATTGGCTCTTTCGATCACTTCAAGTGCGTGTTGAAACTTGACTTGGAACTCTTCTTGCAACAAAAGATGATTCTCTTGTTGGACTTTAAAGTAATCTTTTTCTTTTTGTAATCGAGTCTCTCGAGCCTTCAACTTCACTTCTCTTTCAAGCAACCCTTTCTCTTGCTCTTCGATCACCGTTTGTTTTTTGGTAAGTTCTCGAGCACTGTAAATGAAAGCTCGGGATTAGTCGTGTCATTTGATAAAAAAATACGCGTGAGAAAATGATCATGGACTTACTAGCGATGAACCTCTAGGACTCGAATTTGATGTTTGACCTGCTCTACTGATAGAATCGACTTTGCGTCGGGTCTCAATTTAGGCTGAAGGATAAACGAAATAGGATGTACTTCAGTCAGTATGTGAAAGTTGAGTAAACCGAAATCTTGACGCGTACATCTTGTCTTAGCATTGACTTGATCAGAGCTGTTAACTGAGATGAATAACCCCGAGGCAAATTAGGAATCTTGCCCTCTCTAATCAACTTGGCAAGTTCAGGTTGAGTTTGAGCTTGATGAAAAGGAGGACTGTTTTGAAGATCGAACCAAAGTGAGCCTTAGAAGGATGATCGGAGAAAGAGAAAGATTCAAAGTGAACTCAACTGCCAAGCGCATAACTCATACATCAGACAACCGAGTGCCCAAATGTCAGACTTGACATCATACTTTTGACCATTGATCAATTCTGGCGACATGTAGTAAGGTGTCTGAAGCGATCGAGAAGAAGTTATAGATCAGATTCAAGATGATTGAACGTGATTCAAGTCTTGATCGACTCACTCCAACATAAGTATTTGTAAAGGCAGCCATTTCCATTGCCTTACTCAGACCAAAGTCACCGAGTTTGACTAAACCGAAATGATTGAGGAAGACGTTTTCAGGTTTGATATCACGATGTAAGATGATCGGTTTCTTCTTTCCACCCTCTTCCGAACTCATCTCAGCTGAATGACAATCTAAAAGGGCAGTAGTGATCTGGGCTAGATAGGACCAGATTGTGTCTTCGCTCAAATGTACCTGATCTCTCCTACAACGAGAGATGACGGCAGCCAGATCACCTTGTGAGCAATCTGTGAGAAAGGGATGAAAGAGGTAAAAGAAGATGAGAAGAGTCAGATGAAGACGCGTCAAGATGGGGAAAGGGGCAGATTGAAGACTTTCAAGTTGAAGTTTAGAGTGAGTTAGATGAGAGGAGTGAACATACATTCCATCAAGATATAGAGCATAAAGTTTTGTTTATCAACATAACGTTCAAAGTATTTAACGATATGATCATTACCACGTAAGTTTTGAAGAATGTTAACTTCTTCACCCAGTTGACGTAGATCACGTTCATCCATTCTACCATAGTTAAGTTCTTTACGAGCCAAGATGAGACCATCATGAATCCTTCTAACTTTTCGAATGATACCGAATGAGCCGGTTCCGATGATATCTAAAGGTTCGAATTGAGTATCCATAGATTGTACAGAGGTATTCTGAGAAGGAGGAGGAGGAGGATCAGGTTGAGAGGTAGTTGAAGGTGAAGATCCTAGAGCGGTTGAAGAGTCATTTGAAGGTTGTAGATGATTAGAAGAGTTGGTATTAGGATGTTGTTGTTGTTGTTGATTAGAGACTTGGTTGATTCGATTACTGATAGTAGGCATGATGAATAGAGATTAAGATAGGATAGGATGAGATGGATTGGATGAGATGTTTTAGTAAAATGAAATGAGATATTGTAAAATGGTAATCAAGTGAGAACTCCAATTGGATGAGTTGAGTTGGTTTGAGTTGAGTTGAGTGAAGGTCAACAAGGAACTCATTCATTCAACCAAACACTCAAACCAACAAGAATGGTTTAATCCAAAAGTACAAAACCACTTAAGCAACCAAGTCCATAACTCAAAATATTAACCATCCATCACTTCTCATTTCATCAAACTGTACCTACCTACCTCACAGTCTCTTCATCCTATTCCTCATTTGAAGAAGAGTGTACTGAGTGAATCAGATCAATTTTTGACAATTCGACTCATTGCATTTGAAAATAAATAAAATGTTAGTGATCAATGAATCATGCAAAGTAACCTGAGCAAGATCAAATGAAGTCAAACTTATGAAAAGAGATTGTACAAGTCAAACCCGTATATCTTTAGAAAGAGTGAGATTAGATCTCAAAACTTCAATCAATCATCTCTTTATTAAACAGTTCAAAGTCACATTGCATTTCATCAACCGATTTCACAAATGATTCATCATCCATCAAACTGATCAATACCAATCACGCAAAAGAAGATCAAAGTAAAAAAAACAAAACAAAAGATCAATCGAAGTATAGAACCCAAGATCATCATCAAACCATTTCAAACCATCGATAACAGACATCTTCTTCAAGTGACAAAGTTCCATTGATCCTTAATACATCAATCCAATCACTCGCTCTCTCATTCAACCCTTCAGTCACCTTTAATAATCTTCTCATATACTATCATCAAATTCATCATCCACAAAACCCAAACTCAATCACCAGTTCAAATTCAAGTTCAAGCAACTCATTCAAAAATTCACTCACCATCTCAAATTCGTGAACTCCAAGTCGATAACGTTTCCTATTTTGAGTTTGAACGTTGGTGATCTGAAGCTTGATCTGTTCTATAGACACTTCAAATTCTTCTTTCACTCGAAACGATAAATAATTCTCATACCTAAACTCCTCTTCTACTAACTCAATCCCAATCTCTGACTGAACTTGATGATGAGTAAATGAACCTTGTGGATCATTATAATACTTTAAGCGTCTTTCGAAAATCGATTGAGGATCAGTCATCCTATGATCTCCTGACCCGGATTCCGGTCTACTTTTGATCAACTTAATCTGTCGCTGTACATCAGTTGGGAGTGGGAACTCAACTCAGTCATCTTTCTGGGTTTAGATTAGTTTGAAACGAAAAAAACCCAACTTGAATTGAAGCCTCTGCCAAATCTCCCAAGATCAAATCAGCCCGTGCTTCCAATGTGTTTTCGGTGCCCAAGAATTCCAAGACCTTATTTGCTCTCCTTGTCAAACCTCTAATCATCCACCACATCGAGATACGTTCTTCTTCATCTATGAAGAGCTCTAGATCGAACCCCATTAGGAATGTACATAAGCTAGACCGAAGTGAAAAGTAATAAATCAAAGCTCTTAATGATTTCAATTCGGATTCTGAGATCTCCATTCTCGTGACGAATGTCTTATCATTTTCATCCGATACCACAGATAGACGGCGTTCAACATATACAGAGGAGTGGTAAGTTTTTGAATCAATTTGATTCGAGGAAGCTTACATACGTACCGCATCATATAGAGAACGCCATTCTTTCAAGGAATTACAGAGTATCCGTCGACCCCTAGGTCGATTAGCACTAAAGCTAGTCAAATGATTGACAAGTAGCTTTCATTTGATAAAACCAACCCGAGGTGAATATAATACCCTTGATTGAACCTAATCAGTTCTTCATTGATCAAACTTACGCCTGCTAGTCTTCCTAGAATGTATCGAGTACTCGGCTCATCAGATTTGATGATGATCCGATGGTTTGTAAATTCAGACAAACATTGTCGTGAAAGCCATTGTAGATTCTTTTGTGGGTCAAGGGCAATAGTGTTACCCTCTTGAAAAACGGACTACAGATTCAGAATCCGTACGCGAGATTGTAGGTGAGATCGTTTGGAGATTGAAGACTTAGATTTCAAAATAATACGCTGAACTCATACCATTAGCATTGATCGTACCAAAGGTAAACTAGTTTCTCTTTTCCTTGAGATCGTACCAAAATAAAACTAAAAACAAACCAGAGTGCAAGATCAAATTGAGCATATCAACAGGTATAGTGACTCGAGTTTGATCACTCACCAGCCATTCCGAGACCGAATTACCGTGAACTATGTCTAATGCCTCAATCAGACCATCAATCAAGCCTATCCACTTGTCCTTTACTTCATCAAATGTACTGCAAAACTGAATTGGTCGTGGAGGTGCATTAGATGACATGTATCGACTAGCGTTTAGATCAAAAGCAGATTGAATTTTGGGGTTGCTATGAGAAAAATCGATGGTGGAAATTGGCTGAGGATAATGTTCAAGTGCATCAAGTGCCTCTTTTGATGAGATGAGATGAGATTGAAGGTTTTGGATCATGCGGACTGAAGGTGATGAGGTGAGCGAGGCTAAACTGTATAGAAATTCCTGAATTGAAAGTCAAAGTTCATGTATCACAGCCAAGGACCATTGATCAGCTGGTGACTCAAGGTAAGATCAAATCTTGAAAACTGTGCTGAGGATCGGTTGGTGAAGGTGAGATCCCGATGAAGGAAGCCTAGTATATGAGATATCTGATATAAGTACTCAAACACTCACGATACGAAACCGTAGACGTTCCATGAGTGCTTCGCGAATTCCCTTTAAATCTATCAAGAGACCATTTCGATCAACAGTAAATTAGGTCACCAGCAAAAGGTGATCTTATATCTTCAAATTCACCGACCATCCAACCAAGACTCTAATTCGCGATGAGCGATATCCAGATCGGTCAACACCTGCTCGATAGTGAATTGATCGTAAAAATTCACTCCTTGACAATCAGAATTGATATCTTCATTCTGTTTCACAATCCATCTTTGAATTAGTTCTCATATATATCATGTGATGGATGAGTGACAATGGCCTACCTCGTGTAGATGACCCTTGACTATTTCATTCCAGACGATCGCACAACACTTCATTGTACCCATCAAGGCAGCTCGTAGTACTCTCTTCATCAAATCTTGAGGTTGATTGTCCAAGGAATCAAGATGTTGAAGATAACTTGACACTAATAATGTCTGTGAAAGTGCATGTCCAGTGTGCCATGCAAACTAGAAAGGAAGTTCAAGTTTGAATTGACTTATTGGTTTGATCTTCTTGAATTCCATCAAAACGCTCACCTCACATGCCAAAGAAAGGTCCAAGATAATGATGACTTCAGTTGGAGTGAGGGATTGAGTGGGATCGAATTTTAACTCGTCCAACTCCTTTGAATTCACACTCATTCCCATATCCATTCTATGATCCATAATCTAAGGAACTGTTCTGATCAGTTTTGCTCTTATCTTGAAATCAAAAAAATCGTACACAAACCCGAATAGCAGATATGATATCGATCACAGCTAACTCAGAGCTGATCAAGATTTCGTCCTTACCAAGTTCTGTATTCATTCATGATCAACATATGAAGGATTTGATCAATTTTCTTTTTCGAATTCGATTCTTGATTTTTTACCCATAACTCTTTTCATCGGATGGAAGGAAGAGGACTGTACTGTACGGTGTGCGCCATCGATGAACACAGATGTGATGTCGATCCAAGGTCCATCGGTCTCGGTCTTCTGTTTGTCCATAGGAATTTTAGGTAGGTCAGAGTTGAGATTATCGGTTCAATCAGAATGAGGACTGATGAGCTTTGTAGATCTTGATGAATGGTTTCGAGATGTTTTGATGATCGAGGTTTGGATTGGTTTGATGATGTAGAATGTGGATTGGATTGGTTTTTGTAGTTTTGGTTTCTAAAAGAGGGAATTCAATATGTTAGGATATCAGGACCGATGGATGACCTCGTCCCGACGTTAGAACCACTCCTAATTGTCAAATTCCAACGATGCGTGGACGGATTATGCTCATCCTAAGAAAGTCATCTCGAGACGAGAGAGCTTCAAGGGATGCCGGAGTTCGTGCTTGGTTAACTAGCCCTCAATCTGATCAGTGATATATCATACCCACCCGGCTGGAATTGGCCGATTAAATCACGCTCTTTAGTGTGCTGATATGTGCACATCTTAGGGTTTTAATTTTCTTATGTGAGGGTCTCTTGAATCTCAAGAGATGCGAGGCGTTCAAAGTGAAGCGAACACTAGGACCCTTTAAATTGCCATGGCGGTAAGTCTTTGGTTGCTTAAATCTCGGTAGTCTCAGACCTGAGGAATTAGAGAGAAAAGCTTATGGTGAAGAAGAGACCAAGAGTCAATTCAGAGTTGACTTTGACTTCAAGTTTTTCCTTTGAATTGTCTTTCATACCTCCTATCATTCTTCTTATCTTGTTCATTTTGATCTTTTTCTTATTATTTTGATTGATATTGTTCATACCTTTAGTTTGGTTTTCATTCGATTCTCTTCTTTGTTGACAAGTTTCGTTAATCACATTGTTCTTCAAAATCTCTTTTCTGGTCGATAATCGACCAACCAATTCGACTTTAACCCATGGCCCCTACTTTCGAAGATTTACTTCATCGGGCATCAGCTAACGAGAATCCATTTAGATATGTGAATGAGCTAATTGAGCAAGCATTACATCCTTCTACTCCGACTTGCACGGCACCTGCTCTAGTATTCTTTGGGATCGTCTATGGTGCCAATATCTTGGTTTGTTTAGCAATCCTCATCATTCCTCTACACAGGGGTCCGGCTTCTAAGAAGAAATATCAGTCACCTTGGAAGTCATATTACATTGCTGGAAGTAAGTCAAACTTCATTGGACTTCATCCTCCATTCTTCACGCTGATTTCTTGGATCTGACCGGTTACCTCAGGTGGGATGCCTTACTACATACCAAACAGGCGAGTGTGATAAGCTTTATATCATTTCACACTGTCAACATATTCACTTACCCATCTTTGTCTGATATTCCCTCAGCGGTCTCTTCATGGCAATTCTGCAGTTGATCACTTGCGTAATATCCGAAATTTATGTGGCTATGCTTTACTATTCAGCAAAGTCTCCCCGGTTTCAACGAGCTACATTTGCTCTGGTCTGGTGAGAGGACTTACAAGCTGACTCCTATCTATGGTTTCGTAGACTCACCTGTTGATACATGCGTTTCAGGGTCGAAATTAGGTGGCTGCCAATGTACCTCGGAATCTGGTCAACCGCATGGGCATCATTTGCCTTTTGGTAAGTGATCATATGCTAATCTTGGTCAAATTCGATAGGTTTTTTTGAAACCAACTCCTTATTCCTTCAGCCTATGTTCAGCTAGGTCTACCCTTCATAGGTTCCTACACTTCAAACCCATCGTCTTCAACTCCTTCTGTTTCTCCTTTGCCATTCTCGTCTTCTTACTCTCTATCTACTGGACTGTATTACAATTAACATTTTTGAAATCATCTTATGAACAATATGATATCTTCTTTAAACAAATTCATTCGGCAATCCTTCAATGGGATCATAACGGTGGAATCGATTTACCTTCTTCCGATATGAATAAATTGACCGAAAGTTATGACATGTATGTTCGATCTTCAAAGGCTACTCTTAAACACACAAGGAGTACATATCTCTTCTGGACAGCTACAGCCATCCCGATCCTTACGGTGAGCTTCATTTTTCGCTCCATTCATTGGGATAGAGTGTGATGATAAGTTGAACTGATATCTCATATATCTTTTGGCCTCTAGTTTTACGCTATCTCTGTTTGGGCACTATTGAGTCTAGTCCTTGGCTGCGCCAAAGTAGCTTCTGGAAAGATTAGTGTTTTGGAACACTTTCAGTCTGATACCTTAAACACAGACAACGAATCTCCTCGTACATCAACTGACTTTGTAATGAAAGGTCAAGAACGAAAGGAAAGTTTGAGTGGTAGTAATGGGACTTATCTACGAAGGAAATATAGTGAGTCATGGATCACGGATTAGATTAATTTTATAAAAGAGGAGTGCTGATGATTTGAAACTAAATCTCATCAGTCAATCTGGTGGCTCAATCTACTTGTTTGTTCTTGGGCCTTTTCTTTGATACTTCAGTGGGTATCTATCGCTTAGCGACTGGAAACCAATCGATTCTTCAGTTAGTAACTCTTCATCTTCCTCATGGGTTTCGTTTTTCTAAAGTTCACATCTTGTTGAAGATCTTGACATTCATCATATTTTCTTTTATAGTCGAAAGACTCGGGCCACAATGGCTCTATTGGGATTCGGTGGCTCCTTGTTTATTTTTGCAGCGATGACAATCCAATGTGTTCGTGATTTCCTTTATATGAATATTCTTTCAAAATCATAACTTGATTTCGAACTTTGAAAACATCAGTACTACATGATCACCGAAAAGAAAGGACAGAAAGCGTCGACAGTCCCTACCAACGAACTAATCACAAGGCCTTTTCCAATACAGGTGAGTAAAAACTAGTACCTTTCATGTCACTTTTTTTTTCTGTGATCTCCTTCCTGACATAATTGACTTTTCTTTAGTTTCGAACCAGTATTGAAAGATCCACATCAAGATGATTTTTTCAGATTGCAATATTTTTTATGTAGATGATTGTGTTAAGAATCACACAATCAGTTATTGAACTGGTCTTACTTCTTCTTCTTCTTCTTTCATGCTTCATTCATCGTTTAATTGATTTTATACTTGAAATTCTATTTGTACCATCTATGACTGATCATATTGTGACTTTTATTTTGAACGATTTTTCTTTTTCGAATTTATAAGGATTTCACACAAAATCTGATCAGTAAAGTTTGATGACTCTTTTCTTTCTTCTGTTTTTTTTCTCTCTCTTTCTTTTCTTTGACTAAATCGGATTTGATAATCAGTCATTTACTTTAATTTTTCCTTTTTTATAATCACTGTTATCTGAGGAACTTGATTTGATATTGAGTAACGAAATCTGAGCATGTTACATCTTGATTCTTAAAAGCTCACGTTTGTGTTATTCTTGACTGCCTTGTTTTATAATTCATCTCTTTGAAAAAAAATGTGAATCACATCTTGTCTGAAAAACTTGCTTCCGACCAGATAAAAAAAGAAGTGAAATGATTGCTTTCAAGAAGATTGTCTCTTGCATCATGATTGCAATGAATATTTGTGAAAACCGGGGAAGAGCAAAGGAAGAAGTGAATCATGAAGATGACAAGTTGGTTCAGGTTTTTTGTAGATTGAGAATGATGATAATTTTAGTTTCTGCTCACACTTCCTTTTATAAAGGCTAAAAGCGTATGTATCAAGTGCACATGAAGTCATCTCAGGATCAATTTCTGGAGATTCGTGTTCAAGAACGTTTCTATCCAAGGACACCTCAGACTTCTGAGTTGAAAATGCATACACGCGTTCAGCCTGGCTTTGTTTATCGAAAAAAAAATGTTTTCCAACTCTCCTGATCATCGAGCGGATTCTAGTTTTCAGTGCAGGTCTTTAGGAAAATGATCACATGAATTTGTCTTTGTAAAATTTCCTCATTGGTGATTTGTTTGTCCTTTTGATAACTTTGAAACAACTAGTTCTTATCTACATTTTTTAGAGGAGAAATATCCTCAAAGGTGCGATCCAAGAATGATTTCAGCCATAAGAGACGAGGCGTCATCATCTCCGAAACTTGCTGAAGAGGTCTTATCGATGGGTGCGAGATACGTGGTGCGACGCTTTTGGCTGCTGGCACCGAGGTAGACGCAACGGTGCACCCGTTATACTCCACAGACCCGCCCACTCGAATACTTGTCTCGATCGCAGGGTCTGACAGAAGTATAAATTCAGATCTAAATCGTCCATCAGCAGCTTTTTGAGTTTTTCATCGACCTCTGAAGCTACTCTGACCATCTTCACAGACTTTCAAAACTACCTCTGACACTTCGAATCGATCGTACCGTTCACTCTAGGTCCTTTGACGTGATCTTTCATCGATGGCAGACGGGGCCAAGCAAATAGAAGACGAAATCTTAAACGAACAGAATGCGCGTCAGGCCAAGTTGGATAGTTCCACTCAACGTGTTGACACCAACAAGGTTTCTTTGACTGGCGGTCCATCCTATGATCAAGACATCTATGGTGGTGGTGGTGGTAAAAAACGGTTCGAAGGCTACGATACAAGGTATGATAGGATAAACTAACCCTTCACATTTGACTTCCGACTACATGATTGCATGACGAAGATTTGACATTCATTCTGATTTATCTGAACAATGTGGTTTGAAGTATTGAGGTTGGCCGACGAGCGGGCGAAGATGATCGAATGCACGAAGACGACGATGAGCCCGTCAGATTACTAGACTCTTGTTGGTGTCATCATCTTAGCTCTTTGCTCATTCTCCTTGTAAAGATTAAGCTGACCAAACCTCATCTTATCTGGAAGCCAGATACGGCTCCAAAACAATTTTTACAAGAGCTAGCAGAAGATGCAGAAGATGCAGAAGATCCTCTTTTGGCCAACCTGAAAGCCAAACAGATCCAATCCCGTCAATCAGATTATCACAATCGCCGATTCGATCGAGATTCGAGTGGAACGGTGGTCTCAGATCCCTTCAGTTCCTCAGCAGAAGGCAATGATCAATCTGAAGGGGGGTACAAAGAAGCGATGCGACGAGCTGAGCTGGAGCGTGAAGAAACAAGGGTCATGAAGAAAATCAAGGAGCAACAGGAAGAAGCATCCAATCAGATGGATGTGGACCGGCCTGAGCGCTCGAAGACTCCTACTCCTGAAGAGCTTGCTGCTACTGCTTCAACTGGACGAAAAAAACGACGCTGGGACGTGGCTGATCCAAACGCAGTAGCACCCGCGAGCGAAGGTACTTCTGAATCTACGCTTTCAACTGGCGAATGGTCAGCCTCCGAGACGGTACCTCCACCAAAGAAGACGAGGTCTAGATGGGATCAAACGCCTGCAGCTACCCCTATGGGTGCTTCCGCTGATGGTGCCACACCCAGGAGATCACGATGGGATCAGACTCCAGTGGCAGTCAACGGTGCTGCCACTCCAATGGGGCAGTTTGGTCAAACTCCACTTATCTCTAGTGGCGCGAATGGACTTGTACTACTTCCAGGAGGAGAACTCTCAGAACTCGATAAGCGGAATAGGCCACTCTCTGATGATGAATTGAACGCTCAGCTCCCATCTGAAGGATACGAGATAGTCACACCACCAGCGGGATATGCACCAATACGTACACCTGCTCGAAAACTCATGCAGACCCCTGTTGGTTCTTCGAATGGCTTCACCATGCAAGATGATTCTTCTGGGGGCGGTCTAATGGGGCTCATGCCAGAATTACCTACGGAGATTGAGGGCGTTGGACAGTTACAATTTTTCAAACCTGAGGACGCCCAATACTTTGGCAAGATCCTATCAGGCGAACAGGACGAAAGCAACTTAACTTTGGAGGAACTCAAGGAGCGTAAAATCATGCGGTTGTTACTCAAGATCAAGAACGGTGCCCCTCCAATGCGAAAGACTGCCTTGCGACAAATCACCGATAAAGCTAGAGAGTTTGGCGCTGGGCCATTATTTGACAAGATCTTACCTCTATTGATGGAACGCACGTTAGAAGACCAGGAACGTCATTTGTTGGTGAAAGTTATCGATCGAGTCTTGTACAAGCTGGATGACCTTGTTCGTCCTTACGTCCACAAGATTCTAGTAGTGATCGAACCTCTCCTCATCGATGAAGATTATTACGCGCGTGTGGAAGGAAGAGAGATCATTTCCAATCTGTCGAAGGCGGCCGGTTTGGCTCATATGATTTCAACCATGCGTCCCGATATTGATCATGTGGATGAATATGTTCGAAACACTACTGCTCGGGCTTTCTCTGTGGTAGCTTCTGCGCTTGGTATACCATCTCTACTTCCCTTTCTCAAAGCAGTATGTAAGTCGAAAAAGTCATGGCAGGCCAGGCACACTGGTATCAAAATTGTCCAACAAATTGCAATCATGATGGGTTGTGCGGTGTTGCCCCACCTAAAAAATTTAGTGGAGTCTATAAGTCATGGTCTAGAGGATGAGCAGCAGAAGGTTCGAACGATGACAGCTTTGGGAATTGCTGCTTTGGCTGAAGCAGCGTCTCCTTACGGTATTGAAAGCTTTGATAGTGTATTGAAACCTCTATGGACTGGCATAAGGAAGCATCGAGGGAAGGGTTTAGCAGCGTTCTTGAAGGCAATCGGGTTCATCATTCCCCTCATGGACGCTGAGTATGCGAACTACTATACTAAAGAAGTGATGGTCAGTCAGCAATCGTGTTTCTAGACCCGTCACGCCGACAGACTGACTTATGCACGAAATCTGGACAGGTGATCTTGATTCGAGAATTTCAGTCACCCGATGAGGAAATGAAAAAAATTGTTTTAAAGGTGGTCAAGCAGTGTTCAGCAACGGATGGTGTTCAACCTCAGTACGTGAAGGTGGAAATCCTTCCTCAATTCTTTGCCAACTTTTGGGTTCGAAGAAGTATGTCTTACAGGTCTCCCAAATCATGTATTCTCATACTGACTTTTCCTTGTGTCCGATCATAGTGGCATTGGACAGAAGAAATTATCGTCAAGTCGTGGAAACTACTGTCGAACTTGCGAACAAAGCTGGTGTCACCGAGATAGTCAGCCGAATCGTCAATGATCTTAAAGATGAGTCAGAACCTTATCGGAAGATGGTGATGGAGACCATTGAAAAGGTCATCTCGGCCTTGGGAGCCAATGAGATTGATGAACGATTGGAAGTGCAATTGATCGATGGTATCATTTATGCTTTTCAAGAACAAACTGTGGAGGACATCGTCATGTTGGAAGGTTTTGGTACTGTTGTTCACGCATTGGGTACGAACTTTTGACTTCATCGGGCTTGTGTACGTCTCCAAAACTGATTTTCTTCGAACAAATTCATATAGGTATACGGGTTAAACCCTACCTGACCCAGATTGTATCAACTATCTTGTGGAGGTTGAACAACAAGTCAGCCAAAGTGCGTCAACAAGCTGCTGATCTGACCAGTAAGCTCGCAGTGGTGATGAAGCAGTGCGGGGAAGATCAATTACTTTCCAAGTTAGGAGTCGTGCTCTTTGAACAGCTTGGTGAAGAATATCCTGATACGCTTGGAAGGTACGCTGGTTCCCTTTCATATCTCCAAGCTGGGCTTGACATACTTATTGACGATCCCTGGATCCATTGTATAAAAAAACAGTATCATTGCTGCGGAGGCTTCGATTGCCAATGTCGTTGGAATGACTCAGATGAGCCCACCGGTGAAGGATCTACGTGTGTCAAAGATTCTCAGAGCATGTCCACCGATTACTTTGTCCTGACAAGTTTCTTGCTTCTATCAGTACCACGGATGACACCCATTCTTCGTAATCGACACGAAAAAGTCCAGGAAGCTTCGATCAATCTGATAGGTCGAATTGCTGATCGAGGTGCTGAATTTGTTTCTGCTCGAGAGTGGATGAGAATTTGTTTTGAGCTATTAGATCTATTGAAAGCTCACAAAAAAGCCATCAGACGAGCAGCTGTGAATTCCTTCGGATATATTGCCAAGGCAATCGGGCCGCAGGATGTGTTGAGTGTGCTGTTAACCAATTTGAAAGTTCAGGAAAGACAAAGCCGAGTGTGTTCGACTGTTGCGATTGCCATCGTCGCTGAAACTTGTGTACGTTCTTTTATCCTACTGTCAAGTTTTTTGGTGAAGACATTATGCTCAAGTCGAGGCACCACAGGGGCCATTCACATGTATACCTGCGATCCTGAATGAGTACAGAACGCCAGAATTGAATGTTCGCAATGGTTGCTTGAAGTCGCTGTCATTTCTTTTTGAATACATGTTTGTCCTGTTTCACATTCTTTCTTTCACTGTGTTCAGATATGGAAGCTCACATATCACATAACATCATCTTTAGTGGCGAGATGGGCAAAGACTATATCAACTCGGTGACATCATGCTTGGAGGATGCACTGACCGACCGTGATTTAGTTCACAGGCAGACTGCATGCTCAATCGTGAAGCATCTTGCATTGGGTACGGCGGGATTGGGGCAGGAAGACGCAAATCTACATCTTATGAACTTGGTTTGGCCGGTGTGTGATCAGCTTTCTCATGCCTAACCAAGTGTCACTATATCAGTGTTTTTCTATGGAAAATGGGGTAGAAGATCTGATCTCGTTGCTTTCTATTTCTTGCAGAATTGCTTCGAAACCTCGCCACATGTGATTGGTGCCTGCAGTAAGCTTTGATTTCTCCTGACTCAATGTTGCACGTGTAATACGTAACCAGGCTTACCTTTCCTTCCTTCATAATTTCAGTGGATGCCATCGAGGCCATGAGAGTGGCAGTCGGACCAGGAGTGGTACTCTTGTACACCTTACAAGGCCTCTTTCACCCAGCTCGAAAGGTTCGAGAAGTCTATTGGAGAGTGGTAAGCACCATTTTTTTTATGGGACATGATCAGTAAAGTCTGATGATCTTTTTCATTTTTGTCTTTGGTTTTTGGATGCAGTACAATTCAAATTATTTGGGAGCTGCAGACGCGATGGTACCGTTTTATCCGAATTTGGCAGACGCATCAGATGATTTCAGAGATTATAGTCGGGATATGTTGTTGGCGTGGATTTGAGATTGAAAATAAAAAGAGTTAGGTGATGGATGTTATATGGTGTGTGTTTGTGTTTGTAAGAGCATTTGATAGTTTTGTACTCTTCATGACCTTGCTACGGAGACAAAGTTTTTTGGCATGAACAAATATTAAGTGTCTCAACCTGCGAGTCAGAATAGCTTATTATGTGATGGATTTGATACCTTGCCTTGAATGACAATCATTTACTGAACTTTCCACCAACGGCACAGAATACGCGGATTTAGATAATCGGGTCCTACATTTCAAGTGTTGAGTGTAACCTTCTTTCAAAAACTCACATAGAGATGTTCAAGCCTGCTGTCTCATCGATACTGCAAAGGTAAAACAATTTGTACCTGTCGTGTTGTTGTAGCACCATCAGCCCGATGTTCTGATTCTTGTACTGGCTTGTTGTTCAACTGACCATGTCATATAAGACAAAAAGATCGAGTTTTGATCATTTTGATTTGTCACATCATCTATCAGATCTAAACATAGTTCCACCTACCCTTATTCGGTCTTCAGCCTGACAAGACCTATGTGATTGTGATTTGGCAGGATATTTCAACATCTCAATGATTTTGGACAAGACCCGGGAGTATGAATTGGTACTCCAGCGACGTGGTACACCCTTGCCACCCGTATGCATTTTCCTGTGCTGCTTTGACAACTAGAAGGAGGTTCAAACAAATAAATCTAACTGGTAGGAAACACTGTCTTTGGAGTGTCGTGTTCAGATGGACAGAGAAGAACCAAATGTGAAATGACCCTCTTCTCGAAGACTCTAATTGAAAGATTCAAAATATTCTGTAGCACTAGCTTTCATGAATCTTGCGCCACATTCCTTGCTAAACTCTTGGGTATGAAAATCATGGTCAACGGCTTGTAAAAAGGATCTTGTGTTTTTAGAGTTCCGAAAGAAAGACATTTCCATCTTAGGTTTTTGCAGAAGCAGACAAATTTTAATTGATCCTAACTACATAGAGTGAACCGCAAGAAAAGAAGGCATTTATCAAGTCAACAGACAAGATCATCAGCTGGTTCAAGACTTACCTAGGGATCTCTTCACCCGCCAAATAAGCGCAATTCCAGAATTGCTTGCCTTATATTACGACCGCGATATCTATCTACTTGATTGTAACCACTGTATTTATGATTCTTTTCTAGGCTTGTGAAAAAATTAAAATTGCAATCTTTCGGGGTGCATGATGACATCTTGCAATCGACCTCTTTGTGACAGTGATGGTATGTCACAATAGAATTGAGATATGTGCGTTTTGGCTATGCTCTTTCAAGCTACTGTTCAAATTGTTTTGAAGTTCGGCCAGATTCAACTCATGAGAAGTTGCGCTTGCCATGTTACACGAGTAATATTTACACACAAATCATCAGGATTTCAAAGTCATAAACTTTTTTTGATTGTGAACAGATGGCAAAAGTATTTCACATGGGTACATATAGATAAGAATAAGAATATGTGGGATTAGAGGTTGTTGTACTAAACAAAATAAAGTTCTTCAATCATTTTGGATGAGATTTTGGAGCATGGATTGGAACTCCAGCATCCTCACAGGCTTTTGCTGTCCGTACCCCTGTTTTCCGCGCTTTTTTGACCACTAAAACCAAAATTGACGAAAATAGAAGCCAAAGTCATTTTGGGAGTTTCATTTATTTAAACAGATTGATTGGAAGGAATTGTTTCAAACCCACCCTCTTCTGTACAATCACAGACCGGGAGATTGAAGATACACTCCGTGTTGATATCTAGTGGTAAGCCCCTGTAGAAAGGTAGGATGAGTACGAGGATCGAGCTATCTCAAAAGAAAACAATAACCTACGCGTCAACGTATGGATCATACTCATATTTTCCGTATTTCTTTTGACAGTTCCACGCTGCTGTGGTCAAAAATTCTGGTGTGAAACCATATTTGGTAACAATTTTTGAGCTACCAAAGAATTTCTGAATCGTTTTCGTCCCCTCTGCTTGTACTATGTTCATCATTCTGTATAATTTTGGTTGAAAATGGATCCAGGAGGAAGAGGATTTGAGCAAATAGCGAGATTCTGACTCAACATGACCTATCACGTAGCTACCAAAGAGGAATGTTGAAGCTTACATCCCGCTATTGTCGCAAAAAGACAATACTGATGGTCCACTGAACGCCCCGTTAGGTCCTGAATGGTTACAGGGATCCTGTAAGTGGAAGAGGTAGTGAAAGGATATCAGATCCTGATCATACATCGTGATTTGCAACAATCTCATCTTGAATCAGAAATCACGTACACTTCCCCGTAAAATAAAAATGCTCTGCACATTTCATCAGTAAGCACCAGTAAGACCACGACTTCTTTCACAAGCATTAAGGAATCTTCATCGACAAAAGAACGCACGAACCTGAGATTTCAATACAGCCGAGAGAAGTCGTAATGTAACAACCCTTTCGTAGGCGTTCAAGGCTTCTGATTCAGGAGGACTCAGTGGCGCTTCCAAGAACGCACCATTCTGCAAAGCACCATACATCCCTTTCTGTGTACTTATACCAGCTTGTAAGACTCCAAGCGTGTAGTTTGCAATCATCTGTTGCGTACGATCTTGCATCATTGACAATGTCCAAGAAAAATCTGCCCACTAGAGGTATACGGGACCGAAGAAGGCATTCTGAGCTAGGAAAGATGACAGATATCAAGTGTGTAAGTTTTCATACCTTTGTATATCCGCTGATCACATCTGGAGGATCTCGCATCGTATTTTGCCAAAGGCCAATTTCTGAAACCGTAGTGTATAGAAATCCTTGAATGGTTAGATATACCCAAATTCCACAACCTGGAAAGACCCAACCAGGAACAATGCCTGTACTCGAAGCCAACACTCCAATCAGGCTTTATATAAAGATGTGAAAGAACGCATAAGTCGTGACTTCCCTCCGTAAGAAATTTACAAAACTCGAATTTAATAGAGATCATTTACGTGGCAGTTTTGATAATTGTAGCGCTTCTTGGTGGGCTCAGATCTGTGACCTGCGCAAAAGGGGCATAAGATTCAGAATTTGGAGTGGAAACAGACATCCTATAATTATATTTCGACCCTAACATACCATCGCAGGCGCTAGCTCTAGTAAGGCGAATGGACAACCAAAGCCCATGTTAGGCGGGGTTGATACGATAAGTGAGGTACATATTTGATGATGAGACTAACCCTGTACGCGTCCGACTCTAGAGTTTGCAAATGATCAGCAATAATAAAAAAGTGCATGGTCAACCCCTTTTTTAAAGACTCACGCGAATGCGATGGATGAATAAATCGAATTCATTAGATCGTTCCAGTTCTGGGTTGCTACCAAAATATACCACGCCGGAGCTTGTGCTCCACTGCACAACTAGATAAAGGAACAATTGCGGAACAGTGATGAGATAAAGCGCCACTTGCTGGGGTCTGTGAAGTGCTGTGGCCGACACTCACCTGTCCTACATCACATGACTGCCCAATTCCGCATGCCAGATTGGTAACGTTCATAGAATTCGCGTACGCCTGTAAGAGATGGGGTTCGTCAAGTTTTTTCTTGCCCTCCTTTCGAACTTAAGATCGAAAAGCGTATTCAAACATACAACTAATGATAGAGTGTAACCACCGGTATAGTCTTCGAGGTATTCATTGAGGTCTAAATCGATCCATAATTGTTTGTTCAAGGGCCGTTTGACACAGCTACTACGTGCTTCTATTAAGGTAGCATTTGCAGTCCTTCTTGAGCTTTTGAGGCTAGTTGCTTTGGTGTTGGGGTAAGCGAGCTGTGCCAGGATTGCCTGTATGGCTGACCAGAACAAGAGTAGGTTCCGATACCTAATGCCTATCCTATTCATGATCTGGGCTGATGTGATTGAAAGTGCAATGTCTTACGCACGACTGTCGGAATGTGGTCTGTCAAGGTAGAGTGAGTCGGCACGAAGTGAGTGAAGCAGCGCAATGCTACGTCTCTTTATCTGAGGACATTGATGAGACCATTGAGGAGGCTTCTGTCGTCATTTCGTTTTATCAAAATTTTGCATTTGTAGATAAGAACTATGTAAGCAGGCACCCATCTGAAGCTGTTACACTTCTGATTTATTGGTTATCGCTTGTTACCGATTCGGTATTTGACTCCATTTTTGTATTCGGAGTTTTATGTATACATTGCTAGCATGCCACGAGCCGCAAGCTATGAGTGCATGGATGTCGACCGTTTACTTCGATAAAGCGGTGCATGATCAGGCATGATCCACTGCGACTCCGACAGGCTTGCCACAAATTGAGAATGGAACTCTAAACTTGCTTTTCAGTTTTGAAGTTGATTGGAGATCCGGTTGAGATGAATGCCATTCCTTCGGATTCGTGGGGATCCAGGATGGCCAAGCAATCGCTCCAAAAAGTTTGAGAGATATGTACAACCTACATAATTGTGTTCAGCTCAAACAACACCGTTACATGTATGATACTTTTTTTCGCTGGGCTCGTTGGGACAGAGCTTTCTTCCTTCACCTCACTCGTTCTCTTCCACCTGCGGTTAGGCCTGAACCTGCGAACGTTATCTTCCGATTGCGAACGGGGCTCGTAAAAGAGATGTAAAATTGATGATCCAGAGAAATCTTTTTGACTGTTTTGACCGTGAAATCGTCTGACTTGACACCCTCCAATTTCCATCGACAAACGGACAAGCTTAAAATTTCACGGCGCTGTAAAGAACTTGTTCGAGTTTTCCAAAAAAAGAAAAAAAGAAAACTTGACACCACTTCATGACATCTGGCTTCCATATAAGGTATTCATTGATGATCCCTAGCAGCATGACTATGAGGCTTGGCAAACCGTTCATCAGAATTGACTGCTGCATTTGTGTTCGCTTTCACCAGCTTTGCCACCCCGTATAGGCAGAACTCAGTGTTGAGACGGGGCTTGAATAAGCATTGGCCTCGGCGTCGGGCCGGGATGCCATACGTCATTGTCATCATTTGCCTCTTGATGACCACAATCGATCACATCACTTGAGTCAACATCAAACAGACAGTAAAGATTCCTGACGAGAGATCCAGATACAACAGAATGGCTTGCGACAACCAGTGCTTGAGCGGTAGGCTTGAGTCCCTCTGTCGCGTCACACCTTCGATCGCAACACAGAAAAAGAATCTGTTACCCTGAATCTCAGTGACATTGGCTGATGAGCGTGGTTTCTCTCTTTGGTGTGATAAGGGACGATTCATCAGGGTAAGCTAATCGATTGCTTGATATCTATTCAGACTTTATTGGCGCATTTAAATAACACTCACTCAGACCCATGACTCAACTGGGTTGTTCCATATAGGTGAACCTCTCGGAAAATTCGAAACGCTTAACGAGGTGAAAGTGTACAGCATCACACCCTCTGACGCTCACTCTCACAAGGCGATCTTGGTACTTCCTGACGTGTTTGGAGTGGAACTCAAGAATGTTCAGTTGATTGCCGATCAACTTGCCAAAAAAGTTGGCGTATCGGCCTATTTGATCGATTATTTGAACGGGGACCCAATTCCAGAAGATGGTATGAATGGAAAGACTGATTTTTCGGTTCCAGATTGGTTCAAAAAACACGGTCCAGAACAAACAAGACCCCCTTTGGATAAAGCCATTGAGGCTCTCAAGGCCAAAGGGTTCAAAGAATTCGCAGCCGTTGGTTATTGCTTCGGTGAGGGTTGACTCTCGGTCCCTTGACTCGAAGGTCGAAATATGTTAATCTTTCGTACACGACATAGGCGGAAAATATGTCTTCAACCTTGCCCAAGAGAACTCTTTGAAAGTTGGAGCTACCAGTCATCCTAGTCTGCTAGAGAATCCCAAAGACATCGAGAAATTGTTGAAAACCAGTCATGCGCCGATTCTGATTAACTCTTGCGAAACGTTGAGTTGGATTTTGTTTAGCTGCCACTTTCTCTTTCTCTGATAAATGCTCTACTCGTTGTTACAGTGACGGACAATTTCCAATCGAATTTCAAAGGGTAACCGATGAAATCTTGGGAGAAGGCAAGGTATGTCGAACCCTCCACACACCACCAATGAACATTGCAAGATTTGACTAAGCTTGTCAATGTATTTAATCACACAGTACAAACCTGGGTACAAACGAAACTATTATCCAGGCGCATCACATGGATTCGGTTGCCGGGCAGATCTCGTATGAGTCTTTTGATCAGGTTTGATATCAAGTTTTGGTATTGATGCTCTGTACTCTTAAAATTATACAGGACAATCCATCAGAAAAGAAGGCATTTGACGAGTCAACAGAGGAGATCATCAGTTGGTTCAAGACTCATCTGAATTAAGTTTATCTCCAAGATCTCTTCCTCCACGGCTGTGATCTTCATTTATTATCACCTCTGTCTTCATGATAGACCTACACCCTCATGCACCAATTGCAATCTTTTGAGGTCCAACCAATAAAATACATTTGATTCTTTCTGCCATCCACTGTAATGGTCCCAGTTCTCATCTGTTCTATCAAATTCCCAGAAAATAGTGTCATTGAGATTCAGCCTTAATGAAAAGCTTGAGAAGCCTCAATTTTACTCAAACAAATTGTAGTTGGTGACTTGTTATTAACAGAAGGGAACGTGATTGATTCGGACTTATAATGTAACGGTACTGATTTATCGGATACTTTACAGTTATATTTGTTTTTCAATGATGAGGTCATAGCTGTTTACCACTTCAAAGTTTCCGAATTCCATCACGTTCTCATCCTTCTTCCATTATCAATTTTTCTTATTACCGTTTTCTCGCGGCCCTCCCTCCTCTTCCCTTTTTTAGTCTTAATTTTTCTTTTTTATTGTTTTTTGTGCTCTTTAAGATTTTATTCTTTATTTTTTAACATATTTTTTAAAAATGAGATGAGGAAGTTAAGAAAGTGGAGTTTGTTTTTTATTCATTTTCTTTTTTAGCTTATTTGGCTCTTTTTAGTTTTGTTTGTTCTGCTTTTTTAAATTTTTTGTTATATTCTACTCCTTTTTTCTTTTTTCAAAAAAGTTTTATTATCTCAGTTTTTTGTCCTTTCTTTTCTTTGATTAATTTTGGCATGCTTTTATTGAGATTTGTTCTCTTTTTTATTTTATATTTTATGTTTTATTTCTTTGTTCCTGTGGTTTTTCCTCTTCCACCCCGTAGGGGATTGTTTTTATATGAAGAATTTATTACCCCGGGCATTTTAGCCTAGGGATTTCGCCCAAACCCGTGCCTATTCTATTAAGTTCCGCTTATTGAATTGTGAGTTTTATCACTCACGTTTCCGATTTTAATCTTACTCGATCAAACTGATGATTCCAAAACCAAATTCTTACCCCAATTTTAACTCTGCTCATCTCTCAATTGATTGTTCAAGATGAAAGCTTGATTAAGTGAATTATGAGTTATCTAATTCTTAATAGTGAGACAATTAAAAATCTTGTATAACACAACATCATCAAATGATCATGACTACAAATTCGAAAAAATTGACTGGTCACGATCAAAAAAGGTCAAATCTATACAAAACATGCATATCTAATGATCATTTTTTACAAACTATATACAGACAGTGAACCTAAACTATTGAGATTTCATTAAATAGATTTACGATCTTCAAGAGTTAATTTAAATTTCATCATCTCTTTTCTCGTATTCTTCATTAAACGATGACAAATCCAAACTCCAATAATGATTAAGATCGGAAATGAATTGATTAACCAATCGAATTTAGTAGTAGTCTTTTTCTTCTTTGAAGCTTCTAAAAAACCACTTAAAGAAATCAAACTAATTGAAATGATAAACCAAAACTGATTTGATCGATCTAAGACTTTCATCATTTCTCGTAAAATCGAATTTGATACTTTAAGATGTAATTCTGCATAATCTTTAGCTGTGATTCCTATACAGATGATCAGTCCTATGATGAATAAACTACGTGAAAGAATTCTTGATGGTTGATCTAGCCATGCTAAATATCTAAATGAACATTGTGAATTGATAAGGTTAATGATGGTGATGATGGCAAAAAAAAGAAGTAACTGATTCAGTCTCGTAAAAAAACCTTTAGCGATGGAAAACCTTTGGGTAACACACACAATCATGGTGATCAAAAGTAAACCAAGTATGATCTCTTGTGACTTCTTATCCTGTTTAGCACTAGCTTCTTGAAGTCTTTCAAGAAGATCAAGCTGGGCTTGTATCTCATCAGCTTGTTAAAACTTAATGTTTAAAGTAAAAGTGATCCAAAAATGACCTCTCACTTACCACTTTTGTCCATCATTCCCTCCTCAGACTCTGGAACATAGTACAGCTGTTGGGCGTCAGTGGTCATTGATGTTGATTGAATGATGAAGTTCAAACCGTCAAGGAGAACAATCAAATTGAGCGATTGTACACTGGGTACTCTGCCAAAGATTTACGTAAATGATCTGGGAGCTCAAAGGAACAACGGCTCAGGGTTGCACCCGGCCCGACTTTGTTCGGGGAGTTCGCGGGCTGGGCCAAGCCCGAAAAGCCTCAAAAATCCATTTAGCCCGAGAGTAGCTTGCTTTCCAGATTCGGGCCGAGCTGGCCCGAGAGCCCGAAGTTAACAAAAGGTTAAAAAGTGCCAAACTGGTGTGTTTATAAAGATGAATTCATAGAAAAAGGAAACAAAAAAACCACAGGAAAGAAAAGAGTGTATAAATAAAAGAATAAAAATTTGAGAATTACATGAATTTTTGGGCCCAGCAGGAAACAATATTACCATAATATTCATGTGAACATCCGAGCTTTTGAGGCAAATTGATGCCTCAAAGTTCATTGGATCCATAGTGGCCCGTTTGTCTGTCCACAATCTTCCACCAGCAGAAAAGGCTTGTTCAGAGGGTACACTTGTAGCAGGAAAAGCTAAGTATGCTGAAGCCATGCACGCAATAACAGGGTATTTGTCGGCATTAATTCCCCAATATTCCAAAGGCTTGACGTCTTTGTCTTTGTGTCTGCTGGAAAGATACAGCTCAACCTCTTCTTCAAAAGTGAGATTCTTTTTACGTGAGATGAATCAGCTTGGACCATCTTCTTCCACTTCTGGCTCAGGCTCAGGGTCATTGGTCACTAGATTGGGCAGTTGTAGCTGAAACTTTTCAGCCTCCTTGATAAACTTTGATCATAGCTCCTCTTGGTTGTACAAGCCAGCCAATTGAATCATTGATGTTGATAGCTCAAGGAGCTTGCTTCAAGGGTCAAGGATGTTTGCCAAGAGATAGACAGGCTTCTGGAGTGCAGCAATATGGTACTCCTGGAGCTTGATCCTCATCTGCCCAATAGCTGCTTGAAGTGGTATTATTTGCATTACCTTGCCAGGCCTACAAATCAGAATATCAAGATGTTGACAAAACTATTTAAATTGTGCGAAACTGGCTGGAAACAAACCTTGTCAAGTTTTTTTGGAATCCATTGATAGACAGGTGCAGCTTCAGAGAACTTTGGGTATTTGGAACCTGAGAGTAACTTGGTTGCTGTGTTGAGAGGTGCAAGAAACTCCACAAGATGGAAGACCAAATCCCATTCACTCTCAGTGAGGGCAAACTTGTGGTAATCTTGATTGTTCTTGGTCCAATAGTCAATTGCAGCTTTGAGTTGGTAAGATCTCTGATGGGCTTCACAGTCCAAATTCCATCAAATATCAACCCAACAAATGAGTCAAATATAATCCTTTGGCAGGAGCATACCCTTGACAAGGAGTGAGAACAACTCCACACATTGTGGAGAAGCTTCTACATAATTGGTGAAACTGGTAAGGCGGGTCAGAGCACTGGAAATTTGATTGGTGTCTTGATGGAGCCAAGCAGTGAGTACAGGACAGAGAGAGGGTGTTTTGTTGCCTAACTTCTCTGAGAACATGTGAAGACCAGCTTTAGCAACCAAGTTTATGAAATGTGCTATACAGCCAAGGAGGTGTTGAGCATTGTGAAATTGAGGAACTACAGCTTTGATTTTTCTTCCCATGACAGCATTGACAGAAGCATTGTTGGCAGTAAGACAAAACATCTTATCGACTAGGTTGTATTTTTCCAGAGTGTCTATCAGATGCTCACATAAATTCTCTCCAGTATGAGACCCTTTGATTATCTTCATTACAATGATTGATTCACAAAGCTTGAAGTCTTTTGAAACCCAGTGAGCTGTAACTCCAAGAATCGATTTATTGTGCTGAGTCCAGCCATCACATGTAAAGCTGATGTGAGGAACATCCTTCAGAAGATGAGTAAGTAAACGTCAACCTTTGATAAATTCAAGAGTGTCAGTCAAGATAGTATGACCAAAGAATAGAGGCTGAATTGTTGGATTTGCTAGTTCAAAATCAGCCTGTAATTCTTCAGATTTGACAAGAGAGAATGGAAGTTCTTGATTGACAATGAGTCGTAAGATGGCAGAACAAAAGATTGACTTGGAAAGCTTTTCACTCTATCATGAAGCACAAGAGAAGTGTGTCAGAGCTGAAACAATTTTTTTATTAAGCTTTGTAGTACTTACTTGGGTGATTTTGCCTGTCTTGGGGTACTTCTTCAATTCCACTGAACCACCTTCAATATGTGACTTTTCATCAAGACCGTGCTTCACAAGATTTCAACTCATTGATTTTGTGCTCTGAATTGGATCCAATTTATAATGGGTTCCACAACGCTTTTCAGGCTTGACTTTGTAGCTGTAAACTGTCCTTGTCTCTTCTTTGCTAGTGGTTGGATTGACAACAATTTCAGTCTTGAAATATCTCCACACCCACAAGTGTTTGCTTGAAGGATTGGAGTTGATTCAATTAGTCTGCTTGGATTGGTTGGAGCTGGTTGATGCAGTAGTGACTTTTATAGGAGGAGTTGAGTGATTGGAGTTGTCTTCAGATGAAACCGTGAGAACTTGTTCCTTTGATTGCAAGGGAAGTGCTTGTTTCAGTTTGGTTTGGGAGTTATTGTTGGAGCTAGAGTGGGTGCTGGTGGTTTGTTCCTTTGTAGAGGTAATTGAAATAACCTTGATTATAGAGAATGAAGGTTATTGCAATCAATTTGTTTTTTTCTTTCTTTCTGTTGTTTTAGATGTTTTGTTTTGAATTGAACAGATGTTCCCCAAATTTTTCATTCAGCTCATCAAACATTTGTCAAACCTCTTCATTTGAATATAAGGTTATTGCGATCAAATATCAAACTGTATGTATGTTGATCTTAGAGCATCCGCACCCGTTTGCGGTAAGATTTGGTTAAATTTGTGGTACCTACCTGTACGTTAAGGTAAGAGTTGGTTATTTTGGAAAGATTCCACACTAGGGCTGTGACCCGGACCTGTGAATTCAGGGCCGGCCACGAGGCCAGGCCCGGACCTGTGCAGACCCGAGGGCCTCTGGAAATCACTTGGGTCAACCAGGGCTGGCCCTGAAAGCTTGGCCACAAGGCCAAAGTCAGTTTTAGGGGCAAAATTGTTGATCCTTGGTGTTCCAACTTTGTGTATTTTGACTTTTTTAATCATGTTGAGAGCAAAAAAATGAGAGATGACCTGGCCGGGTCGGCCAGCCGGGACGCCCGCAGGGCTTTTTTCACCTTAACAGGCAGGTTTTGTGGCCCTGGGGCCGACCCTGAAGACTTCGAAAACACCCTTGGGCAGATCGGGTCGGCCAAGGCCGAGTCCAGGTCACAGCCCTATTCCACACTGGTGTACAGTAACTGCCACATAGCATTTGTTACTGCATGTGTAATGTACGAATTCCACACTAGTGAAAAGTTTCAAAAGGTTGAGTCGAGAGAGAAACCCGGGTTGTTACCGGAGATAATGTGCGAGGTAGGGTAGAATTATATTTACTTCTACCTTACCTCAAACCAATTGGAAAATTAGGTACCGCAGGTCTACTTTTCCGCTGGTGTGGAAAAAGACCTGCGGTTGCGGTAAATTTACACTTACCGCATCCGAGTTACCGCACGAGTGCGGATGCTCTGATAGAAAACTTGAACTTTGTTGTAAAAATTCAATTAGCACACGCTGCGTGGCGGTTTTTGAACAATAGGCCAGAACCAACCAGGCTCCCCAAAGCCTGCTCAACCTTCCCGCGGGCTACCCTTGAGCTGGGAAAAGCCGGGCCTGGCCGAGCCGGGTGGAATCCCGAACAAGCATGGATCAAACCTTGAAGTACCGAGTGACCTGTATGGCAGTACCGAGTAGGGTGTATATGTAAGACGTGAGGATGTATTTTTGTAAAACATTTTTGAATTTTGAGTGTGGGACAAAAAAAATATCAAAAGCTTAAATCAACATATTTAAACTTCTTTCATTTAACGATCATCGATCAACATGCCTCAAGGAGAATATATCGAAGAATTTCAAAAGGTGAAAACCGATTTTCCTTCAATTCGCTCGGTTACTTGGATCTGATCGATATTAACAAATCATTTTGCTTGATCGATTTCTCTAATCATATCTCAGCGTTCAGGAAGACGTTTAGATCATGAAGAAAGAACAAGAAAACGAGAAGCGAGAATGGTTCATAAGCGATCTGCAATCTCTCAATCTATGCATGGTCATAAGGCCAAACTTCTTCATGCTCAACGTTACAGAGAGAAGGTAGAAATGAAGAAATTGATCAGACAACATGACAAGAAAGATGTGAAAACTAAATCAACCAAGGATGACGGAGAAGGAGCATTACCGACATATCTTTTGGATCGTGAAAAGGAAAATAAAGCTAAAGCTCTCAGTAGTGCTTTGAAAGAGAAACGAAAGGAGAAAGCAGGGAAATACTCTGTTCCACTTCCTAAGGTCAGGGGAATTGCTGAAGATGAGGTTTTCAAAGTGATGAAGACGGGTAAACGAAAACAAAAGGGCTGGAAGCGGATGGTTACCAAAGGTGAGTCTTAGATCGATTGTGTAGCTTCTTACCTTCTTCAATTGAGTCGACTCCATTTGATACTTCTGCTCACATGATTTGTTATATTTCGCGTTGTTAGCCACTTTCGTTCCCGAAAACTTTACGAGAAAACCTGTGAAGATGGAGCGTTTCATTCGACCAATGGGACTGAGAGTTAAGAAGGCCAATGTGACACATCGTAAATGATCACTCTGTACTATGTTTCCTTCTGATACTGATGTTCTTGGCATTCTGAATAGCTGAACTACAGGCGACATTCCAACTGCCTATCATTGGGGTTAAAAAGAACCCTCAGTCTCCTATGTACACTCAGCTGGGTGTCCTAACCAAGGGAACAGTCATTGAAGTGAACGTTTCTGAACTTGGATTGGTGACCACGGGTGGGAAAGTCGTTTGGGCTAAGTATGCTCGTGAGTCGTAGAATTCTTTCTTCATCATGCTATCATTTCTTGTACTGATCCTTGATATCTGCAATCACTTCAGAGGTCACAAATAATCCTGAATTAGACGGTTGTGTGAACGCTGTAAGTCTTTTCCATTATTACTTTGTCTATGAGTTACTCATCCAAATCCCTCCTGCTTCGCGTCGTTCTTTAGGTATTGCTTGTATGATATTCTATAATACTTTTCATTCTTTCTATACCTATGAGCATTTGTGCTTTTACATTGAAAATGATACACTCTTACTCAATGTTACAATTAAGTGGAGTGTTTACCTGATGAAGATGACATCATCACAACCTGGTATCTTATTACCCACACTACTAAAATCACATGACTTTCCTGATTTTTGGTGCGCAATCAATGCCGGATTTTTACCTCGGAATCTGATGTGCCAACAAAAATCCCACCCAGAAATACAGCTATTGCAGCCAAGGTTGTGTTGAGTTTTGAAAACCGTGCCAGAGGAGATCATTGGAGTGATACAGAAATAGTGATTGTGCAAGAGGGAATGATTGCTCAACAAACGACATTCACCTTCATCGATCAAATCCTTTTTTTAATATTTACTCAAAGATTACTCCTTGTAGTCTGTACACAAAACATGATAAAATACACCCAAACAAATTTATGTATGTAAAACGGATAAGACTTTGCCAGATTGCAAACAAACCGAACTTGAATTAGGGTGTCATTCCAATTCCAAAAGCCTTAAACGGCAATTCAAAAGTTGGTCATAACAAAAATGATAACTTTGTATATCATATGGAGTTTGGAAGTTAAGAAAGGAGCTTTAATCTGCTCATCTTACTTGTACCGGTGTCGGGTTGAGTGTCAATGGCCTTCTATTACGTAGGGGTATGTATCAAAAAGGCACAGACGAAGGAAAGGGGAGTTGTATGGTGTTACAGAAACTATAAAGCATTGAGACAATCAATATACAATTTCACCGTCGAACAAGGCGCATAGACCCAGAGAAAACTAAAACCAACTACTCACGTATTCTATCTGTGGAGGTAGCGCATACATGTTCGGATTCACAGGCTGACCTGAGTTTTGTTGCTGCTGTTGATATTCGAGCTGAGCCTGTTGCTGTTGCTGTTGTAGTTGCATCTGTTGCTGAGGTCCATCTCGTTCGTTCTCAGGTGCAGCATCAAAAACGTTGAAATGCTTATTACCATCTGGTCCGATCTCTAAGATCGAAGCCATATTTCCACACCGATAACAATAATTAGGTGCACTCCAGACCGTTGAGAGTCGATCATCGTAAAGTACTGAAAAGCCTTCCATACATAGTTGATGCGCTCGAAGGATATGATGCATATCATTGATAGCAAGAAACTTCTTGACCACTTGGGCACCAAATGTATAGCCTGCTCCTCTACGGGTCATGAAGGCGATGCGACGAAAGGATGATCCCTGGCTTCAGCTCTGGCAGGATATGAGTAGGCTGAGTTATGACGTCAAGGACGACTGAAGAAGTGCTTTGGAACTTGGTGGTCATGAACGTACCTAGGTGAAATCGCGAACTCCTCTTTGTCGGGGTCAGGATCCGACCATACTAGATCAGCCATAGGGCCTTCGTGAGGAATCTCTGAGAGGACCATATGGATAGAGACATCAAATAAGCTCAAGTAGTAGGAGATGGAGCAATCAGATAAGCGGTCAGCTTACCTCGAAACCTATCGATGACTTTAATTTGATCTATACAGTGGATCGAAGGTGAAAGCCCTGAATATAGAATCCATACCGATAGCAAAGTAATGGGCTTCTGATGAGTGGCGATTGTGACGGCATTTTCAAATGTATGCTTACCTCCATGAACACAAAAAATCCGATCCTCAATGACCACTGACAAAGTCAAAAAATCAAACATGTCGGTAAAATACGCCCAAACATTGGGTGACCCATACTTTCGAACGCATTCAGCGTAGAAGCCGTAAGTCTGAGAGTGCATATATTGAGGGGATTCAGCAAGCTGAGGATATGTTGGAGAAAGTGCCTGAAGGTTCACTCAACCTGTGTCACAGCCCTTGATTCATGATTTCCTCTGATAAGCTGAACTCGATCCGGATAACGAAGCTTCAGACATGTCAATAGAGATATTGTTTCAACACTGAATAGACCTCGGTCAACGTAATCACCTGAAGAATCAAGGATTTTAATTAGCCTTTGATGGAGAGAGCTAAACAAAAAAGGGTCGGTCCAGATACCTAGAAAGAGATAATTTGTGTCTGGACAAAAACCTCCAATCCGAAATATCTCGATCAAATCGTAAAACTGTCTGATTCGAGTCAAAATTGTATTACAGGGCCCCCGTAGGGTATAGATCAAGTTGTTCGAAGATTAGAAAGGATTAAGTCTCAGTCTCGTGGGTTGAATATCCAAATGTTTGATATAATAAATTGTTAGCTGACCCATGAATATCACCTACGACCGTCACTGGTGCAGATATATGCACCACATTGCTCTCCCTCATCAATAGCTCTTTTGTTTTTTCACATATCTCTAAAGGAGCGTGAATTGATAAACGTCAGAGTTTTGTCAAGTTGATGAGATATTCTGTGATGGGCATGGGTTTAGAACAGAACCTTTGAGAAGAGCTTCTGCTAGTAGTTGTTTTGCCAATAGTTTTTCAATGCATTCATCAAGGCTGAAAGTCATTATGATGAATAGAGACCAGACGCCGTAAGCTCGTGAAGGGGAAGTCGATGATGATCTCTTGTCTGAAGTTGAAGTTTTGATCGTAGCTAAAGTTGATATTCTTGAAGTAGTCTTGGTGAAGTGAAGTGAGGAGTAGATGAAGTGAGAATGACCTTTTGATGAATCTGGTAGCAGTTGGCAATATGAATTTGACCTCAGCACCGGTACAGACCGGTACCATCTCACTTTGTCATCAACCTAGCCATCGGTACCGGCACTGGTCCGCATCCGGGATGGTTTGGCTCTCGAGTCTTCAGAATCACTTCAAGTTCCACTGCAGTCTCCTTCAAACTAAAGGTGATTACAAACAAAGAGGAAAAAGGAAAAAAAAAACATTACCACGCTCTTCAGAATCCAAAAAGGATAAAAACTCTAAAACTGTTAAAAAAAAAAGTACAGCTATTCTAGAAATTCGTGTCCTGCTCAAAAATTATTTTTTTTGTTTTTGTCGAGGATTCACAGAGATTTGAGCTAAAATACGTACAATACAGCCCTGTATTAGAAGTTTCTTGTTCAGTCGGGTCCATACCACAGCTGATACAGGGCTGTATTTGCTCTTATTTGATGTGAACCTTGAAGAAAAACGAAATAAAAAAATTGGGACATGACATTAATTTCTAGAATAGCTGTACCTAACGTTCAAGTTGTCAACGGAATCTCCTGCTCCGACTAGATGGCCGCCTCCCCAAGGTAAAATAAACCACTAAAGGAAAATTCAGCAAAAAAACGTGGGCAGAGACGTCTTTGCTGCCCCGCCCCCTTGCCGAAATTTTTCCTCGGTCTGCCACGACGAAGAGAGCCGCGCGCAAATCCCGTGAGCCCTCATGAAGGGAACACGCACGCGGTGACTATCCCTGGTCACCACGTGGCAGGTTGATAAAGCGCTCACGTCGAGACCATTACGGAAATACGACGGCGGTTACACCTCGCTCGTATGATACCAATCCCTCCAACGTATTGACATCTCTGGGCCTGCACTGTAACAATGTGTCCTTCCCAGATACTGCATCCTTGAAAGCGGATGCAAAGCAGCGACAGGGCATCATTGCTCCCTTGTTTGACGAGACCGCGCGACCAATCATGAGAGGAGGGCTTGAAAAAGGGATTTTTTCCACCAGCCCTCCCGCCACATCATCTTTTGGTGGTTTGCCTTTGAGTCGAACCCATTGCATAATTTGAAACATGTCTGACCGTCTATCTCCGATGTCAGCTGTTGTCCAGCTGCTATACATGAGCGATTACCCATTGCCTCTTCGTTTTCCAGCCAAAACTCATTAAGAAAACATTGAATGTCGCTCCAAAAACCATCCATCGCTTCACCACCTAAAAATGTCTTCGATGTTGGTTTCTTCGACCCAAGCCGGAAGTGCTGAATGTGAGCTCTTTTCCACGTCGTAAATCACAAACGTATATCTTTACTAACTACGTTCGTTTTCAGATTTTATACAATACCCATTGGGCCAGTGGTTGTGTAAACTCTGCTCTGGTCACACCTTCAAAGACAAGAGCAGGCACTGTAGGTTAAAGACGCATATTGACCGAGTTCGCGTGGCACTTGAACGAGTCAACGCGTTACGGTCGACTTCGAGTGCACCTGGACTAGGCCCTCGCCCCACACAAAACGAGACGGCGGCGCCGGACCCCATTTTCCCCAATGATAGCAACCTCCCAATCGACCACGGGATGTTAGATGATCAGCACAATGACACATCAATGACCGATGTGTTCGACGAAGAACCCGCCGATGACTTGGAATCTCTCTACGATTCCTCCGATCGAATTGAGTTTGACTGCTCCGAGTCTGGACGTTCGAGTATTGACCTGGACGGCTTCCTTGATACGCACTCTGATCACAATGACCAAGAAGCCGAGAGAGGATCTACTGCTGAAAGGGAATCAATTGGGATGATTGACTCGTGGCTTCCGTGGTATCCATTATGAAAGAAAGAGGTTTGTGCTATTCATTCTAAAGCCCTCTGTGGAATATATTTTTTTGATAAAACTTATCACTTCATTGCTTTGGTTTGCAGCATGCAGCTGCGTTGTTGATAATGGGCACTGGCCGCAACCTAATGTCCACTGCAGAGTACAATCGGTTACGGCGCATTCTAAAATTGGTCATCAATTTCCACCTACCTGAAATTGGTAAGAACAATTGGTGTTCTTTCTCATGTTGTCACACATTGATTTTTTTGAGCGTGTCTGTATGATAATTCTTATGCGGATACGGAACCTTATAGGACATGTGAAGGACCTTCGTAGGGAGCTTAAAGACCGTCTAGGACTGAGGGTCTTAGAAAAGACAAGTCCTCTTGGAAATCCTTGTTTTACCCTTTCAGTCACAGATATCATATCACAAGTAAGTCCTGCCGTTTTTTTGGTTGTAAAGGTATGTAACACTGACGAGCTGTTGGAATCAGGAGCTATCCAACCCTGAGGTAGCTACCAAAATTGAGTTTTTCCCTGAATCAGACAAAGGTGTCACTGTGGACCGCTATTCCCAATCGAAGAAGTGGCGTGAAGAGCTACCACCCAGCCTTCGAGTACCAATGGTAGATGTTGACGGCCAACATTTTTACATATATGAACCAGCCCAGCTCGAAAATGCACGTGTGGTGGTTCCCATTTTTTTTTATAAGAACGATTTGGGTATAGTAAAGGCAAAGTGTTTGGAGATAGATTCCATTGGCCCTCACGATTATCTGATTGCTGCAGAGTCAAAGTTCGATTCGGAAGTCTTTTTAGATGTGGATGTGCAATCCTTTGCAACTTCATTCTCACGGATTGTATTGTGGAACGGTCAAAAGTGGTGTGAATCTCGAGCTCGATTATTGCGTAAGCTGATTTTGCAATGTTTATTGTTTGGACGCTTTGTTGACCAGCAGCTTCTTATGTAGAATCTACCGCACAGGGTTCAAAGATCATTGAACTCCCAAATGTTTGGCGTTTGAAGGCCGATGGTTTACTCATCCAGAGTGTACCCATAGCTTTGTATTCTGATGACACCTCTGGTAATGTGTCCAAGAAATGGAACAAGCATATGTCGTATTACTTTACTTTGGCTGGTTTGAAACCAAAACTGACTAATCAAGAGTACCACATTCATCCGCTGTGTACTTCAAACGTTTCAAGTGCTTTGGAGCAAGGAGATCAGATTGTTGATGAATTAAAGTGAGTGTTTATGTGTGCGCTTTTCAGTGTTTGTCTGTGCGACAACAATGTTGACCTATTACTTTTGATGTAACCTATTCATAGTCAAGCGGCGTCAAGAGGGTTTCGTGCTTATGACTGCAGCATTAAACAAGACGTGATCGTAATTCCCTTCATCTTATGCCACATGGGTGACTCTCCGATGCACTCAGAGATCTCAAATACCACCAATCCCTCCGGAACGTTGTCGCCCTGTCGAATTTGTGATTTAACGGTGGAGTCTCGTGCCGACAAACAAACACCAACATACGTGCAGCAATTTGTTGGCATTGATGGAGATTGGCTGCCGGTACGCTTTGGTTGTAGAATCTACATAATCTTACTTTTGTTTTGGAATGTTCCTTGACCCTCATCTCTCCGTAGGCCACTCTCCCCTTTCGTAACTGGAAGTGTACCCAAGAGCAAACGAGGAAATTGTGGGAGTTGACGCGTAATCCAAAAAGTATCAAGCAATTTGATGTGCTTTCAAAGGAATATGGTATCCGTGACTCGTTGAATCTTCAGTTTGCAAAGCAAGTTCAGGAAATTTATCGTACTAACAAGAGCAAAACAAAAGAACTGCAGAAGACTCAACAGGAGATCGTTACGCTTTGTGAAAGCCTTGAGGAACAGTTTGGTGATCATATGTTCAACCCCTTCCTACGTTTGGCAGGTATGTTTCCGCTTTCCGTTCCGCATTGTTGTTTTCTTGATTTGAGACTGAGAATCACTTCTTTCCATGATTAGCCTTTGATGGTCATCTAGATACCCCGGTGGAATCGCTGCATGTGGTCCTTTTGGGTGTTACTAAGTATCTATACCGTGAAATGATTTCGAACTTAACCCCTACCGATCTCATGACTGTTCAAGGCCGTTGGCAAGCATTTCAAATTGATGGCTTGAATGTTGCACCGATTCAACCCCGTAATATGGTTCAGTACGCAAACAGCCTCCTTGGGAAAGACTTCCGAGTGGTTTTGCAAGCAGCCCCCTTTGTTTTTTTTGAATTCTTACCCGACAACTATCGACACTGCTGGATAGCGTTGGTCCATTTGGCATCCCTCATCTTACAGACTAGGATATTCAGCAAGGACTCGTACTTGCACGATCTAAAGATTGTCATTCATCGCTTTCTGAACCGCCTTGTGGGAATAAATGCTCAATGGACCAACAAGCCCAAATTTCATATTCTCACCCATCTGCCTGTATCTGTGGCGCGATTTGGACCACCTTGCCTCTTTGCAACTGAAAAAATGGAAGCTCAAAACGGTGTGACTCGAGCAGCTTCAATTCATTCGAATTGCCATGCGCCTGGAAAAGACATTGCAAACCGTTTCAATGACGAGCGACTTATGCAGATTCTTCTTTCTGGTGCTTCTTTTTTTGATAAGAAACTGCAAACTCGGGCTGTTGCATCAGCCCAGTTCCGTAACTTGTTCAAGGAAGGTGAAATTCGACGTGGTTTAGGCCTTCATTTGCCTGCCGAAAGCCATGGTACATTTAAAGTTACTTGTAAGTCTATGTTAATCCAGGATGTGTTTGATACATGTACATGATCTCACCATCTCACTTGAACCACTGCAGATCCCAAAGGTGACACAACCACTGTTTGAAATGCGGAAGTCCCGCATGAACTTGGCAACCAGTGGCCCAACTCACAATGGAAACAATGTGTTCAGGTGGTGCTTGAAGATGGCCGCAAAGTGACCAGTGGGACCTTTGTATTGGTAAGTGTAGTATAATCCACATTGTGATTAAGTACTCTGACACAATGACTTTGTTCCAGGTCAATTATCGAAGGAAACCAAACTCGCCCATGAATGTGGGGCGCGTTGCTAGCTTGTGGGCCCGGGTTGGAAGCCACATGGTTGTACTCCACCTGAAAAAATGCAAATTAATGGACGGCCTACACCCTTTCTATGGTATGAGAGAGATCAAGGAGACCTCCTTTCACGCTTTTATCCCCACAGATGTAAGCACATATCAATCATTCCATGAGAACAGACAATGCATTTCTGACCACCCTTGCGACCCCACAGAAGGTCACATGTGTCCTCAATGTGCAGCACAACTGCCATGACGCCCATTGTGCGGTCACCCTTACAAAGAGTTATCGCATTGAGCGCACTCAAGCCACCAAAAAAAGGCCTGAAGTAACTCACATAGCCTCAAGCTCATTTATCTTGAACGCAGGTGCCCACTATTCTTCTGAATACCACCGAGTGCTCACCAGTCATATCTGGTCCCCTGTGACAGCCGAAGAATGGGAGAGGTCCATTACTGAAGGTCTTTCAGTATGGTTCACAAGATGCCCACCCAAAACTCTAGCTATTGAAATCGATGAAGATCCGTCTCTAGAGACGGAAGACGTTTTTGGGGACAGTCTGCAACATTGAAGGGGGCTGAAAACCTAATTTGTTATATCTCAGATTGTTTTTTCGAAAAATCTTATACAAACACATTAACATTTTGATTGTATATACATCATTGGTATTTATTTACCAATCATTACAACGTACTCCCGCCGTCGGGCACTCTTCCACGAATACCACATTCACAATTCAATTTTGGCTTAACTTCTATGGACTCGCCCCTCTTGCTTCGACAAGCTGTCGCTCAGAAAGAGGTATAGCACCTCTTTCTGAGTCCATTACCAACTTTTTGGCGCGAACTGAGTGAGCCACATCAAAAGACCAAGGTTCGTACTGATGTTTCCCTGCAATACAAAGGATTGCATGAGTGATCATGACTGAGGGCGATCATCAACAAAACAACAAACCAACAATAGAGCACTTACCTATTTATTCCTGACGATTGGCTAAACGGCCTAGCTGCTGAAGTGCGGATTGGCCAAAACCGCTAACGCAACTTCAAAGGACAGTCATACGTTCCATCGGAGGAAGCACCTCGACGGAACATTTGACAGAAGAAGAAATCCCGCCATTAGTCTAAGTGCACGGAAGAAAAATTCAATAGGATTAATGACGCACCAGCATAAAAACCATTCAAGAGGAAACAGACCGACGGCCACCACGATCCTACACCCACCGGACTGAAGCCCGTATGTCCCAAAGGTTCGTAGCTCTGAGGCCGACAACACACGGGGCAATCAGCTACTTCTCAGTCCGGTGGGTGTCCATCATGTGGCGAAGGTCTCGATTGATTCAGCGCTTTCACAGGTCTCCTAGTCGGCCCTTCAACGGACAGCATGAACCTCTTCACATCCTCTGGGGACAAAGACATAGCTGGTTTCGATCCTATTGTTCAAAGTAGAATTTTATTTAATTGAAATCATACAATGAACGATTGAAAAAAAAAAGAAAAAAACCGCATTATGACTAAGCGCACTCATTTCATGGGGTTATTACGATTGATATCATGTTGATGGGGTCGTTACGATTGGATATCTTGAAGGAGTGGAGTCGTTTCCATCTCAAATGAAACCATTCGAAGGGACAAAGTCTCTGTTTAACCATGCAAACGAATGGCAAAGAGAAACAGATGTTTTTCAACTTTTGGTGTTTTGGTGGGACGATGTTGCTGTGGATGAAAAGTTAGATCAATGGAGATGACTTACGTTGTGACATCGGTTCATATATTAAACCGGCTGATGGGAATCAAGGTGAATGTTTGAAGGATTTGAAGAACCAACGAGATGAATCGACGGGAGAGTATCTGAAAAATGGATTTCTGTTTCCCTTAAGTCAAATGCGAAGCAAGGTCAGTGGGAAGTTCACATAAAAAGAGTGCATACTGTTTGGGGTTAGCTTACTTATAGTGCACATACCTCTGGACGATGATCAAAGTGCTGAAGCCCTTGGTTGTCGAATGCCGGTTGATATGATTGTGAGTCGTTTGGTTGGATGAAGAATGGACTTGACCGGTGTTCGTATCGGCATCATGCAAGCAGCCCAGAGCCATTCAATGCACACTTCACAGGGGTGGAAATATGTCACACCCGTGAAGTGTGCTTTGAATGGTTCTGGGCCATTCTGGGACCCCACCCCTGGATCGCGTCAACTCCCTTTTCTTTCTCGCCGCATGAATTCATTCTTCTTTCTCGCCGCATGAAATCTACTCATCTCCAATATCATTTGTCAACTCATTCCAAAAGGCCAGCGTGGAACTAGCTCTCTTCCGATGGATGCCTTTCTCTTGCTGACACGTGAGTTCGAGGGGCGTAGCATTCTTTATGTATAGTTGTCAGGGGTGATTAGACTGGGAATTAGACAAAGAACGATTAGCTCAAGAATGCCAGTCTCGAAATCCAAGGTTGGCCTTTGCCTCCTCAAAGGTGATTGACGGCGACGCTTTTTACGGATTGCGTTTGTCCTGTGACCTTATAAACGCTCGCTTCATCGCGAAGTAAGTCATTCTCTCTCTTCTTCTATGACATCCAGTTTTTGTATATTAACTTACATTTGATCACTGTTGTAGGTGTATACACTTTGTCACCAGTTTCCACGCAAAACCGTCTCTCCGCACGATGGAATTGGATGATATCTTTGCAGACGATATGGACGTCGATTCGAAGATCGTACTCCCATTGACTCTTCTTTACGTGGTGAGTAAAGAATTTTGTTCCCTATACGTTTGAATGTGGAGGCTTTTTAACTACATTGTATTATTTCTGATCGACCCACAGCGCCCGGCAGTGCGACAACGTTCAGTGGGACCCCCCATACGAATTCCCCCCATACGAATTCTAGCATGCTGTTTCGAACCCCCGCACCTCGCAGTACCCCTGCGTCCATGAGCTCGCGACCTTCAGCTCCCCGCGATTGTGTTAAGAAGTTTGCCAAACTTCTCAAGCTCTCTAAAGAAAATCAAGAGACCTTGCAACAATTGTACAATGTAAGTCTCATTTTCTTTTTCTTCCAGGAGCACCTACCTACTAACCATGTCTCTTTTGCTTCTTGGGGCAGCATACCTTGCCCGGGGAAGAGTATATAGGTTCCCTTGCCGCCGTGATTCACGCTTTTCAAGAGAGCAATGGCTCATCTGGGGCCAAGTGGGTGCCTGGCCGAGTGATCTGGGTGAGTTGTATCATTCATCTCTCCCAACCTCTTTTCCAATCCCTTGCCTTTTATACCCTAACCCTCATTCAATCTCGTAATCCACAATGTTCCCCTGATAATTTTTTGTGGTCTCTTTGAAAGGATACTTTCAATCAGCAAGTTGCTGAATTCCTATTGCGGCCGGACCTCGAGGCTTTCAGCAAGACTGTTGCTGACGATCACACCACTATGTTACGGAGTTTGGAGATATTGACCTTTGTAAGTTAAGGATTCGTGGTCTTTCGAATTTTGAGTTTTTCCGGACACTGACAAAAAGCACTGCAGGATCATGTTCAAAGTCTCTCTGAGGCATTTGTCAATGACTACTGCCCAAGTGATTACGTCGCCAATGAAGCTTGTATCCCTGGAACTGTGATGTTCCTATTTATCAAGGAGACTTTGAAGAATCAGCGCAGCAAGGTGCGCGGTGTCGTAAGTGTTCCAATTGTCAATGTTGTTTAATGTAACATACTGAATTTTTTTTTGTTCCAAGCTTCTCACCAACATCCTCAGTGTCCCTGAAGACAGTGTTGCACTTGTACCGGCCGCAAAATCAATGGTGCTTTCAGTAAGTACAATTTTTTTTGCTTTGTGAAATAAATCATCAGAAACACTCATCGACAATGAAACCACTGTCAGGTTGCCCGTGTGATGCTTCCGTATGCTCGGGCTTTGGGCGACGATTTCTTATTGAAGAAGTTGGGGCGCGAGAAGATTAAGTGGATAATCTTCATGGTGAGTGTTCATAAGGACTGGCCCCGTTTGAAGGAAATCGATGGACTGACCTCGGCTTTGCTAGCGATACATCACGGTGTGGTATCACCTCAACCACACAGTCAACAAGAAGAGATGCCAATGGACTATCATGGACGAAGCACTGGCGGATCTTCGCGCAAGACCAGCCAGCGATCGCACTATGTAAGCCCTTTTTTTGAAGCTCTGGTTTCCGTGATTGAAATCTGACCCTTATTTCTCTCTTGTGGCATATACTTTGATAGGGTTGTGCGATACAATCGAGAGGCTTTCAATGGGAAGCAATCTTGGCCGACCATCAAAGCTGAACAAGCACTCCCATCCCCTGTCGTTCAGTGTGTCCTGGCACCGGTTATCGCAGGCGAGAGTTCAAGCTCTGGTGATCTTGGTACAGAGGAGGTTGGGGAGGACGAGGTCTAATCCAATGTTTGTAAATCGAAACCTTGCGACATTGCTTGGTTCACATGTTTGTAGTATATACAAATAGACGGATCTGGTGGTAATGAAATGATAAATTCTGTGCTCCTTAAGTACCAGCAGTCAGGACGAGGCGCAAGTGAGCATTGAATGTCTTTTTGGACGCGTCTTTGTCCCCCATTCTATGCGGCACAAAACGCGCGCCAGCCATGCAAATTCCTCCGTGGCAAGTTGGGGCTGTTGTATCACATTGAGCCCCCGGGAAACGGATGTGCGTGGAGGTCACCCAAGATACCCGGCAGATCTAGGTGACCCTCGCGGGGCCAGAACGTGTGCTCTCACGTGCGGACAATGCAAGATGCCAGCGTCCGCCCCACGTAACTGCCTCACGCAAGAATTTCACGCAAGCAACCCCTGCAAACCGCGTGCGCGTGAAAATCACGTGTGAACCCTTCAGTGGTGTAGTCTCCACTTAAGCCCCGTTTGGTATGGCTTACAAAAGCGGGGCAAAATAGATTATTTTTTGAAAATAATCTATTTTTTGCATTTACAAAATTTCCCGTTTGGTATACATTTCGCCCCTTTTTTTAAAATGTATTTCACGTTAAATAATACATTAATCAGGCCAATAATTCGATTTTTTGAAAGCTGCCCTCGACCAGCTTTCAAATCATCCGGAATAATCTTTTACACAATTGTATAATTGATTATTCTGTAACACATTTATAAACAGTGTACGCTATACCAAACGGGGCCTTAATTAACGTGTTTAGATAGTGTTGTATGCAATATATGCCAAGTAGCACTTTTAAAAAAAAAATCTCCTTCAAACAAACTGTTTAGATAGTGTAATATGCAATTAAGCAACTTCGCACTTTAAAAGAAGATTCTACTTCACGGCTGCATGATTGCCGATTTGTTTGGACGATGAAGTTAAGAGGAATTTTAAAAAAACGTATCATTGACGAGTCAAAATAGAATTACGGGCGCAACACCTGTACACCCAAGCCTAACCCGGAAGACATAAGACCACAGGCCACTTTGATCCAAAGATGGTTCTGAACTTGTTTGAACCAGATCAAAGATGGAAATACAAGAAATTTATTGATATGCGCAGGGGTACTGGGGTTAAGTACAGGACTTGGGAATTAACACAATGTTTTCCTGGGTACTAATATGATGACATTTCTTTGTTTTAGGAAACCAGAAGCCCACTATCTGAATCAATCATGAAGGTGGGAAGAAAATCATCCTGAGATGGCACGTTGTAGGAATTTGAAGGGATTGAGATCGGACATCAGAATCTGTGTACATATCAAGAGTTGCTGAACTTTGACAAGATTGTTTTTTTTGTTGGCAGACTCTAAAAAAAATCATTTACATGATCCCTTCAAGATTTTGAGAATCAGACGTACATAGCCACCCTTCCATAACAAGAGCCATGTAGAGTGAAACAACATACCAGAACCAAATATATCAGGAAGTGAGGACCGTGCAAAAAATATAAATAAGATAGTACATTTCTTGTGCTACTCGAGTAGCCAGGTGTTGTTTGGAAAAAAGCCTACGCAGGTTTAGACCATATCTCTGATATTTTGAAGCCATGTTTTCTGTCTTCTCTTATCTCAGTTTTTCAATGAGCAGTGTGAAGTTCAATTACAGAGCATGTTTGGATCGTCCCAATCCACCTTCCTGATTATTAGCGGTACTCAAAGCCAAAAGGTAGATTCTAACTTTTTCTTAATTACAATCAATTGCTAAGACATGAATCATGCATAGCAGTGCGTGTGCATCATGTTCGAAAGTGACGGAATCCTTGTGTTTAAGACTGACTTGTCAGGAGATAATACACCAGAAGAATGTTCTATCGGAGATGCCTGCATAAATGCTGCACCGTCTTTCTTTGTTCCCCGAAAATCTTACTGCCTGCTTTCTGTTCTCTTTTGGCCACTCTCATTCTCCTACTTTTTCTAGTTTGTCCATCCTTCTCATCCTTTATAGACTAGTCGATCCAACATACCTGCGATGTAGATCTGATGTACCAGCAATACGACAGGAACGATGGCATGATGCGAGGTTCCCCTTCCAGAGGATGTCCAAGCCGTCATAGCTTTCCCGATCCGGAGAACCTGATTCAGAATGACCAGTACACCGGCAGCTTGGGATATGTGTTTCTTGCTAGCTTGCGCTGAAGTACAACTTCATAAACAGTCAGCAATATGACGTTGGAAGGTACATGGGATGCAGGTTGCAAGATTATTTCTGCTTAGAGATATGATAAGTCCAGGGTACATATAAGATCAACTCAGGATCCTAGGGAATAAACGCATCCGAAGCCTCAGCGTAGTTTGTAGGGTCCCTTGCATGACTCTGAAAAGTCAAGCATGCCATGATCCGCAAGTGGATTGGTGGGTCGATTGTGTAACCGAGTGACCCGGGTATGTAGTACTGTCTGAGAGAGTTGGTCATGGATGATGACGTATGTGTTTAGTCAGCGTGAATGCGATTGAAGTCGATGAGTCGGATTGGAATCCTCAGATCCGAACTTGAATTCCTCCCTTCAATTTGTTCGTGGCTCAGCATCACTAGAAACGAAAAACTTCGAAACAAGCTATACTCAACTACACTTCCCATCTTGCGTCAGATCAGCTCGTGCTCTGCCGATATGTTTGAGTAAGATGATTCATTCTTGAGTAGCTCTGATGTCGGTTCATTCTATAGCTCACCTTCGTATGCTTATGCAGTCCCAAGGATATGAAATTCAATCGCCTGGGTCGTTCTGGACTCAGGGTTCCAATTTTCTCCTGTGAGCTCAAAAGATCGACGAAATGTATCTGTACAGCCGCCAAAGTGTATTAATACCATGGATCACGTAGATGGAGGCTGGCTCACAGTTGGTGGAACTCAAAAGGGCAATATCGTGAAAGAACTGATGAAAACAGCTTATGAACACGTTGGTTACTCTTGATTCTTTGTTGTTTTCTGCCTGGGGCTTTCCAGTATAAAGTTTGAACTCTGACAATATACCATACTCCTAATCTGGACCTTATCTCAATCAAACTTCAACTGAATCCAGGGCTGTAGTAAGTAAGATTCAAATCCTGACCATAAACAGAATTTGACTTGCTCCTTGTATGGGGTTTACTTCACAGACTATTTCGACAATGCCGAGGTCTACTCCAATGGTCAATCTGAAATTGAAATGGGAAACGCTATCAAAGAGCTTGGTTGGCAGCGATCAGACATCATGGTAGCCACAAAGATATTCTTTGGAACGGGTAGAAAGGAGCCCAATTCCCGTGGTCTCTCTCGCAAGCATATCATCGAAGGCTTGAAGAGCTCACTTGATCGCTTACAGCTCGAATATGTCGACGTAGTCCATGCCCATCGTGCTGATCCGACCGTTCCAATGGAAGAGATTGTGCGTGCGTTCACTTACGTGATCGAAAAAGGATGGGCCTTCTATTGGGGAACCAGCGAATGGAGTGCCCAACAGATTCAAGAGGCGGTCACTGTTGCTGAGAGATTCAATTTGATCGCACCAACGGTGGAGCAACCTCAATACTCAAGTAAGTCATATATATAACGCTTTCCACATTCCGCTCCTTTGTATGCTAACATATTCATTCAATTCTCAGTGTTACACAGAGAAAGATTCGAGGCAGAGTACGATCCGATTTTCAAAAACCTTGGATGTACGTCTTCATCTCTATTGATATCTTTGATTCCCCCGAAGACTTAAAATACTTCTGGACTCCATATATTCAAATGAACGTCCTTAGACGGATCTACGATTTGGTCACCATTGAAGTCAGGTTTACTCACAGGTCAGCTATCACTCTACCACCTTCATGATGTGCGACCCAAAGCTTAGTTTGACCCTCTTTGATGACAACTCCACAGGAAAGTACAACGACGGCATCCCAGCTGGATCTCGCTTTGATACGAATCAAGCTTTCTTCAAAGATTCTGCTGAGAGACTGCAAGCCGAAGAAGGTAAAAAAGATATCGAAAAGGTTAAGAAATTGACTAAGCTAGCAGCAGATCCGAGATTAAACTGTAGCGTAGGGCAATTGGCTCTTGCTTGGGCCGCTTCTAATCCTCATGTTAGTACTGTGATTTTGGGAGCTACCAAGCCTGAACAACTTGTGGAGAACTTTGGTGCCTTGAAGGTTAGTGATTGTTCTCCGATCAATCTGTTTTACTTGCTTGTATTGACTGTTGTGAATATACCGTTTCTTTATCAGATAATTGATAAGATTACGCCTGAAATCAAGACTGAGATCGAGGAAATCTTAGCCAATAAGCCGACTTTGCCATCTACCTGGGGACGCTGAAGTGCACGCTGTGACATCCTGTAGGTTTCGTTTCTGAAAGCCTTGAAAGCCAAATTTTTATTCGTACTCGCAGTGTCAGCCAAATCATTATTTTCAAAAATTCAAACCCTGCAAAGAACATATGTACCCAGCTTGTGTGGCTTTATACGTAGTTACCTGGTTGAAATTGAATTGCACATTTATCTCACAGCAGTCTTTCATTTGTTGGGAAGTCAAATTGACATGAGGCACATTTAATGAGTCTAGTGCTATTCATGTTTGTAAAGGAGCTAGAAAATTGAACCAGGAATCATTGTTAATCTGGCCGTTGGAAGTTTGCAGGCCAAGTTCAAAGAGATATTGGATTTTGTGGGCACAACAGAGATCAATCATTACAAGCATACATTGGATATCTTCACTTTGGTGACATGAACTCCCTCACATAAACCAAACTAAAATGTTGGAATATGCTGTTGTAAGATAATCTTGAAGGCTGAGTTACCACATATTTGCATTGCTTCTTTGGCTAATGAATGTGTTGGTAATTCGGGGGATTGTACAACCCTTAACCACAGAGTCAGAATTCCTCATCATGCCAGTATGAGATATCACAACAAACCGTCAAGTGAGACATCATCGATAGGCCTGCACGCTCTCGGGCCAAAGCACTTTCGCGAGGCCTGAGGGATATTTTGAAAAAGTACGGCAACAGACGGCAACCCAATGAGATCGCCCAAAATTGTAGTCAATTTGTGAATCTCTGTTCGATTTTCTTCTTCTATTGTCCACTCTTGTATGTACTACATCTTGCTCTTTAGTCTTGTTCAAATCATTTTTGCGTAACATTATGTCTCTTGCTATTGGGCTTAGAGTGTTGATTTGCAGGAGACGTCTCTAGCTTAACATAAGCCCCTCCAGTCCAAGACCAACCAGGCGCGTGCCTCTAGTGTTAGGAGATGACTAGGTCTTAACCTTCTGCGAACGTGTGCAAAGTGGAATTTGAGAGGGAACTGAATTTCATCCAATCGCGGATGTCTCACCTCCGCTATGATCCCTTTCCCTCTAAGGATTTTTTGGTTTTGTTTCGGAATATCAATTTTTCAACAGTGCTTTTGATTTCACATATCGCACTGACCAACGATATATCTGTACTGTACATCGCAATATCGAATGGCAGAGGTTCTCAACTAGCTTATCACAAGCACCATCGACCACGCACGACCCGCCGGACAAGCTCCGAGGGACTCACGTTAAGTTATCTTAGTGAGAAACTCGCTTGAGCCATTTGAACTCACTGAAGACATCAGGCAAAAGAAGACTCAGGTTGGAATCTAACTATGAGCTGAGACATGTAGTGAGGTAAATTCTCCAAGTGTTCAAACGGCAAGGTTGATGGAGATTTTTTGGGGGGAAGAAGCTTTTAAGAGGGAGAACACCAAATCTTGCTATAAATTATCTCATTCTCTTGTTGTAACGCACCCAACACCAGAGATTTCCAAACTTGATACCAGAATCAAGTCACATTCAAATCTATCACAATATCTTATAAATTATTGACGTTCATCTTTGTCATTCACAAAGCTTGCTTGAGGGTATTGTGAGTCATTGTTGACCTCATTTTGATCTCTTCAGACATTAAACAGACCACAGGTGTAGATGTACAGATCATTCAACAACAGATACTGAGGGTACCATACTTTAACTTAACAGAATCAACTCGATCAATCACAAAAAAACCACACACACCGGCTGCTGAACGCGTTCTGTAAGTGATCATCCCATTTGTTGCGAAGCTTTCAGTTGATCAGGCATCATTGTTGTTAAGATTTTGACGCAGATTTGATAGATGATAGCTGATTGATTCATATGACCTCATATGTCTTCACTTTGATTTGATATTACTCCAGCATTCACAGATATTAATTGTTACCATGATCGGAATCCAATTAAGAAACATGATGCTACTCAGCTTGATCTTAAGTATCTCAATCATACCAACAATTTGTGCAATTGTAGAGGATGCAGAAGAAGTAGCGGGATTTTCAAGGATCAGACCATTGAGCACCGAACTTGAAGACGATGATCAGAGGCCGTATCATGAATCAGGATGTGCCGCAATAGCTTGCAGTGGGCTCACGGGGGCAGCCATATGCGCGGCTCATGGATGCTTCCTTGGTTGTGGGTCTAGCACATGTAGATAGTATAATCCGAAAATTGCTGTCCAAAGGTCGTGACCTGCTTGAAGTTCAAGACTACTCGTCCAGATATAGTATTCAAGAATTTGTATGTTACCTCTCTACAGGATAATCATCAAAGAACAGGATAAGACGAGAGCAAAGTAATCGTGCCTAGATGTTGTATTCAATAGTTATGATACATGGCATCTTGTGTGCTTTTCTCTTCGTGAGAACTATTATGTTCCCTGAAAGTAAAACGGCACGCGACGTGAGCCTTCTTTCAATCCTTTGATTTTGAGAAAACTCAACGCCATAGAGAACTGCTTCGAGCTGTACCGTTTCTGGATCTCTCCGATTCAAGGTTCTTGACAAACTGGGGGTTTAGATCATAAGGCAGACCACCGACTATCACACCAGACCATTGAAGAACTTGTCCGAGGATAACAAGTTCAGCTTTCTGATTCAAATGGCTTGTCCCGCTCTGTTTCTCACAGTAAATTTGTTCTCTCGATTTGATTAAAGACCATCCAAACCTAGACTGGACTTAGCTCAACACAAGCTCCACCAACCGCGCGCGTCCCCCGGAGCTTGCGGAGCTCCGAGCGAGTTTTAGTAGCGAAAAGAACAATGCAAGAAAGTTGTCAATAGATGAATCGAGTATATGCACCAGGCTTAGAACATTTTAACGAAATAGTCGAACAATTAGTTCCAAGATTGGGGCGACTTCGGGGAGCAGAGTGGGTGTGATGTAGAGTATAGGAGGACAAATTGACATCGCCAGTCGTTCTATACAGAGCTCTTCGGCTCATAGGCACGTGAGCTCTATTCCGATCTTGGGAACTCTAGCAACAACGAACAGACATTCGTCCTCGAGGTATCCATGAACTTTGCAATTTGCTCCATGGTAAGTTGAATTTTCGAGGTCGGAGATATCGACAGGAGAAGGCTTTCAGCATTGCGCGAACGAGGCCTTCACAATGTTTTTAGTATAGACTCATTATCAATTCATCAGAGCCCAGATTTGCACACCTTGAGGTCGAGTCGAATCCCATCAACCTAAAACTGTCAAACAAGACTTTCTTTTACACAACCTCTTCTCTTCTATCAAATCCTTACGGCTTTCGTGCTTCTTGTGATCACTTTTTCGAGACATCTACATTCCCTCAATCCTTGATTTTTAAAATTCAAGAGGTTAAAGGTTTGCTACTACAGCTGAACCATCCGACTTTCAATTTTCCTCAACGTTCACAGGAATCATCTAAAGGTGAGGACACTCGACCTAAGCAATATTTCGTGAAATGGTTGCACTCCATTTGGAATTCCATAGTTAAGCTGAAGAAGCTGCTTCTTGCCCTCTTTTTTACAGACAAACATTATCTCGTTGCCAACGGTTCGAGGTATATTTCAGTGATCTTGAATCAATACATTGTTCATATATTCAATCTCGAAAAGAAACAATCCACAGCTTCCTCAGTCAGCTCTATAATATCGCGGTAACGCAGGGGAAACAAAATTACCTGATCAACTCTTCATCAAAATTCCAATTTAGAGCTTACAAGTAAATACAAAGTACAAAATGTCAAATAAGAATCGAATCAGAAAATCAAAACTTCTTCTGTCTAGAGGAGAAGACTCCATTACGATAAACGATGCTTTAGATACAATATTACCAACACTTTCATCAAAAGTTCGTGAAAGTGCATCACAAACAATTGATAAAGTGATTAAAAAAGTTCCTGAAGTTCTTGAGACTAATCAATCACACCTACCGGTGAACGACCTGATAGATACCGTTTTCAACTCGTTAACAGATGCAAAGGATAAGACAAACCAAAACACTACACCACCTGAACCAGCACCTGAGCCGGATCTTGCAGCAAACATTCCAATCCCATCAAACACTCCTATCAAGCCTGATCCTATTGAGGTCATCTTACCCTCTCAAGAACCCGAAAATCCAACACAGGCCTCTCCGCCTGTTCCACCTTCCACCCCAAATTCTGGGGATGCTGAAAACTCTCAAATTGACACTACTTCGAATGACCAACCAAAACCAGAGGATTCCACTATTGTAGAAAATCCTGAAGGAATTCCAGACCCGGTAGCAAAACCAATCAAAGAGGAGCCAGTGAAAGATTTGACAAAGGACATCCCGGCAAAAGAAATACCGGAAAAGGCGGCACCGGCGAGGGAAGTAACATCAAAAGAAGCGCCACTATCGGCACAGGTAACGGAAGCGCCCAAAAAAGGGAATCCAATAAAGGTGGCAGCAGTTAAGGCAGTACCATCAAAAGAGGCTCCAGAAAAAGAGGTCTTGAAAGACCAAGAAAGAAAACTGGAGAATAAAGATGCACAAGATAAAGGAACTTTGAATGGTTTACAAGCAATGCAAAGCACTTTAACAGATCAACAAAATTATTCGGAATCTATATATGCAGCCCAAGGAGTACAAATCATCCCAACTGTTCAACACTCAAAATCAAACTTAGGACCTGCAGCATTGGTAGGACTTTTATTTTTGATCATCTTATTTGTTGCAGGGATTATCAGTTTTGCTTTTCTACGTGGTCGTCAACGTCAACGTCAAAGTGTATCCAATGTAATGATGTATGAATCAGCACCAAAACCTCAATCTCAACCGGAGGTCGAAGTTGGTAATAAGAATTCAAAAACACCCAAGAAATCACATTTTTCAATTCCTCCTTTGATGAGAGAGTTTTATGGATTTCCTATACCTGGTTATCTAGACAAAAAATCACAAATCAAAAAGAAAAAGAACAAGGATGAAAATCAAGAAGATAGTTTTGTTTAATTAAAAATGAACAAAATCTATTTTGTATTTTAATTGTACTTCAGAATTCATTGTGTTTAATAAACAAAAAGGATGATTGATTTTAAAATTTCTTTAGTTTTGAATTGTAACTTGTTTAAGTAGTTTGTTTACAAAAATAATTTTGTGTAATCTTTTTTTTGGCTTCCTATCGAATGTGTTGATCATCATTCTGCTTGTCAATAATTGTAATAACATTATCTCGTTATATATATTGTATGAATAAAATCTTAGGATGATTTGCTACACGTAATTAACTAGGGTATAACATTTACACCTGTTCCATTACTTACTTTGAGATATGTTTTGATGATGAATTCAAAAGGTAACAAGAGGCTTTTAGTGATAAATTCCAATTTATCTCTTGCATACAAATATAAATTGATACAAAGGAAACAAAAGCATAATACAATTTGAACTGATATAGGGCTTCATGGAGTGTTTTGAAAATCCAGTACAATTCTGATTGCCATAAAAAAATCAAACTTATCGAAGTCCAATCATGCCTTGAATTTTTGAAGGACAGGTCCTTCCAAGGCACAAGGGAATTGGAGCACTCACTGTTGTGACTAAGTTGTTGACCACATGAAATCCATTATGGCACAATTCCCTGTCTACTTTATCAACAATAAGTTACTGTGATTCAACCAACTCCACAGTGGGAGAATCATACCATGAAATAGGATGTATTTAGCATATAATTCATCCAACAATCAAAATCACATTTAAATGCCTACTTCATTGAAAAGACAAATTAATGACTTTTTGAAGTCTCTGAATGACAATGAGGAGCAAGAAGACCATGACCAACTGATCTTTGATTTCTTCTTCAACAAACTCTCCTCATTTCCAACACCTAGTCAGATCCATATGGATATATATTGAGACCATGTTTTTTTGGATGAAAAGTCAAAGGAAATTGTTGAGTGGATTTATGAGTGATGTTTTGATTCATTGGACCATTGAAGTTTTGGAGTGTTGAGAAAATTAAACAATGGTTGACCAATTTGATGTGTCAAATCCTGTCAGCCCCGAGCCCTATTACTAGTACCAAAGGGCTGAAATATATGACAATAAAATAATAAAATAAATAAACAATACTTACAACTCATGGCTCAGTTTCAAGAGCCAAGCAAACTCGTAATTACATATAGTTACATATGTAACTATATATGTACATACATGTAAATTCAAATTAAGACATTATAACTTGTGATATAAGCTTTCACAAGTGCACGTCACATGAGTAACACAAGAATTACACAGGCACGTAATTCAATCATAGATAAGATAATCAAAATAATGATTACATACTACAAATAAGTATGTAATCAAACCACAGATTGTACATGAGGGATTTTCAGGGTTTTGGGTATATAAAGAGCTCTCCCACCCGCCAGGAAATTCATCATCATCATTACTTTTAACCAAATTATCAATACACTCATCAAATCAGATAAATAAGAGTCCTTGTCCTCTTTATTAGACATTGTATATTTCTCTATTTGATTTTAACTATTGTTAATTGTTGAAGGTCTTTTTAAGACTTCCCCAACTTCTCCAGGAGGTGATCCTTGCAGTACTGCTCAAGTTATTAAGGGAATCCAATAACTTGAGAAACTCTAAATTCACGGGAGTTCCTCTGTGTTCAGAGTTTAAAGAACTTTAAATATCACTAGGTGATATTTCCCTTGAGTCACAAACTCTAAAGTAGAGTGCGGTGGTCTTGGGCACGAAACTAGACTGTAGTTTCTACTTTCAATCCTGCTAGAAGACTCAAGTCTTGCATTGATTCCCGGATTTGTATCCAAAACCCTTTGTTTAAAGGTCATCTAACTGAAGTCAGTACGGATTTGATCCCACTGCTTCAATACCAACCTTGTTTAGAACTTTAAGCAAGATTCTCACGCTGATAATAAACTCAGTTTATTATCTCCCACCTTTTCTTTAGTGATTTACTAGCCCAACAGACGCTAGTAGCTCACAAATCCTACAATAAACCATGATTTGATTCAAGCTTGATGTGAGATTAGATGCAGTTGTAGTGACTCTAAGTCTAAAACAGGTCCACAGTGGACCTGTTTGTGTATCAGCAGTCAACTTACAATGAATCACCTTGTTACTGCAACCATACTGGGTGCTCTTACAGCATCAGTTGTACTTTTAAGTTTTGAAATTCAGTAGAGAACAACTTGATCACATCACCATAACAATGACTAGATTAAGCCCCAACAACAAAAATCAGAGGTTTGAACCTCCTGCTTCTCCTAAAAACATCCCCCTCTTCAGAATCTTCAGAAGGATATCCAGAGACAATTTTGCATTATGAGGAAAGCTTTGTTTGTTATGATTTTCTTGTCTATCATTGGTACACAACTGGTTTATGTGACTAAAACTTTGAGGTATGTAAATTCATCAAAATTCAATCATATCACTTGTTTTTTTGTCAAAGAAAAACTTTTTGATGGCTTGAGGTTTTTGAAAAATCAAATTGCAGGATATCTCTCAAAGGATCAAGAGTTTCCAATTCAATCTCTTTGGTGAAAAATTCATTCTAAGTAGCAAATCAGATGAGTGGATAGTGAAGTTAATTTTTCCTTTATTGATATTGAAACCCTACCAAGGCAAACTTACAACTAATCACAAAAGTCTCTTGTGTGTTGGAAAGAGTGGTCCCTATAAGATTTAAAGCACAATTAGACTTTGTTAAGTTTTCAAAAAAATCAATCAACAACTAAAATGAAAACTTGGAGTGTACAAGTTTGACATAAGTCCCTCACTTGCCTCCCTCTCACAAAGGTAGGTGAGGGACTTTGTTGGGTTTATACATACATCACCTTTGGATTGTTTGACTGAAACTTGAAGCTTATATATTATTGTTCTTTGATCAATGCAAATTGTCAGGATATTCTATTTCCATTCACTATATATGCAGTGTAAATAGAACTATAGCTAGTTACAAAATCCATCTTCATCTTCATTCTAACTGAACTGTAAACCAATTTCAAATCCAAATCTAAACCAAAAACCTTCAAACATCACTGAACCTTATCCTTTCTCCTAACCCTACTTTGACCAAACTTTAAAACCTGTTGAATTCCATCTTCCCAAGCTTCTTCAAAAACTTGAACAGAAAACTTTTCTTCACTCACTCGTCTTGCCTTCATTCTGATTTGTTGACATTCGATTTCCGAAAGATTAAAGATGGTCTCTAATTGATTAGCAAATGAATCTGAATCTGTTGCAAAATAACCTGTTTGATTTGATTGAATGATATCCATCAATGGACCTCCAGATGAATGTACTAATGGTACTAATCCTGATGCCTAAATTAAATCCAAACAGGAAAAGTAAAAAGGCAAAAATCATATTAATCAAAGCTTCGAGGTCTTAAAAAGGTGAGTAGATTTAAAGTAAAGATTTTCATTTGAAACAAACCATAAATTCTACAATACTAATTCCAAAATGTTCATCAATCATGGTACTAATCCCAACTAAAGCTTCACTTAAAAGTGTTTTTAATTCATCCCATTCTACATTAACCTTTAATTCAACTTTATCTTCTAGATTTAATTCAATACATCTCTTTTTTAGGAATTCAACTCTATCTAAATCTTCTTGATTTCTACAACTTCCCACTAAAATCATCCTGACATTTTTAAATTTTTCATCATTCATTTTCATAAATTTCGAAAATGCTTCAATTTGTTTAATTTGATCTTTTTCAGGTCTGTATTGAGAAATTGATAAAACGATTGATTTTCTAGGTAAAAGTGGAAAATCTTTAAACGTCGTAATATCACATGGAGGATAAACTAATTTAGTTAAACTTGAATTAATAGATTGATGATTGAATTTAGATTTTAATAATTTATCTATGTGTGATTTGGTCCAGGTTGAATTAACCATTAAAAAATCGGATTTTTTTAAACAAATTGAATATAGTTCTGCAAAAATTAAATAATACCTTGAATTACCTCAATCCAGAAAAAAAGAAGTCAGTTTTTAGATGAGTTTTGAAAGATAGTTGATAAACATTGAAAAGGAGATGTACAATACTTTAAGATAAGATAGAAATAAACTAGAAGAGATTGAAGTAGAGTTATGATGATTGGAAGTTCGATCGGTAACTCTTTTTAACATGTTCGTACTGATCGTTGGATAATGCACATAAGCACCGATTGGGATTGAAGTTAAGTTAGAAAAGATTGGAAACGTAAAAGCGTATCCCATTGTATCTAAAAAGAAAGCCCTCAAGAGATTTAGAATTAGTTTTGATAAGCTCAATCAAAAGACGTACTCACCTATGTAAATATCGGGTATTAATTTTGAAAGGGCTTCGTAACCTAAAACCATTGATCCTAATGACTGACCAATCAATGTAAACCTGGGCCATGTACTTGATTCTACTAAATAACGAGTTTTGAGAGGAATAAGAATCAAAGCGTAAGGATCTAAGTTAATATCGAATCGTTGCTAATTCGGTAAAAAAGTGAAAATTTGAGTTAGGATTGATGATTGAGAATTAATTGGTGTTTGTTTCTGAGGTGGTAGATTTTACCTTTACTTTTGAAATCATCTGAGATTTAGTTATATCTAAATCACCAGTATAAATTGCACAAATCGTATTTGGCTCAGATCTTTGATGAAATGAAACTGCAGTCCAAAGTACTCTTTCACCACCACCACCAGCATTACTAGAAAAAATAACAAATTGTATTTTGAATTAGTGGTGAATTTAGAAATTAGTTTTAAATGTGATTTTGATTTACCAATACGGATGAAAGAATCCAATGATTTTGATTTGATTTTGATTTTGATTTTGATGATTTGAATGATCTAAGGTTTGATTGATTAATTGATATCTTTTATTTTGATTTAACGAATGAAGTCTTTTACTTAAAAGTTTAATGAATAAATTGAAAATCAAATAAGATAAGTAAATTGATTGGATTGAGATGATTAAGATGATGATTAGTTTGAGAATAGGGGTCGATCTTGAAAATAATTGAAAACAATAATGGATTAATTTCATTTTGTTTATGATCGATGGATGGTTGATGGGTTGGATGGTTGATTGGTTGGTTGATAGTCACACTCTTGAGAAGGTCTTCATTCGATTGACCATCACTTCACAGGAGGTTCATGTGCTGCTGTGGTGATATTTATAGGGTGGATTGTGTCTAAAAGGGTGAAATGTCGGACCGGGCAAAAAAATTACACAGGTTGAAATTACATACATACATGCGTTGAGATCACCGGTTCCTAAACCTGTCTTGCCAATCATCCATCTTGTTTCTTACTTTTAGCTTGAAATAAATCAACATAACCTTTTTGATTCAATCCAAAACAATTCAGATGAGTCAGTGTTGACAATGGCAAGCATGTGTTTTTCCAACAAAGCAACCAAAAGTATGTGTCTGACACAGGAAACAAGAGGTGATCTCATTGGAAAACCAATTGTATATAACTCAGTTAATGAGCCAAAATGTATTATTTGGCATTCTTTCTAAATCTTTGCTCAGAAAATACATTAAATCTAATCAGTCTTCCCACAGGAAAATCCTCTCTTGTTACCTGTGTGATATTACAATGATATAAACAGTCAGTCATCAACAAAAAGTGAAATATTTAGCAGATGCATCTTATTTTGAAAACATTTTGAGGTGAATGGGGTGCACCGGCCTGCCAGTGACTAGTAATTGGGGGCTGTGAAATATGTTTTCTGTCCTCCAATATTGTTTTCACAATTCAAAAAACACTCACAAAAGGCACCTACATGATCTTCCTCTCACCAAGGGGCCCTAAGGACAGAAAGGCCCTACAGCCATGGTCCTCTTCACCTTAATCCAGGTGAAGGACCCTCTCATTGCCCAGCAAGGGGCCCCAAGGGCAGAAAATCCCTGCAGCCTTAGTCATCTTCACTTGATTACACTCAAATGACCCCCTTGTTGTACAGCAAGGGGCCCCAAGGGTAGAAAATCCCTGCAGGCATAGTCCCCTTCACTTTAATACACTTGAAGGAGTCCCTTGTTGGCCAGCAAGGGGCCCCAAGGTCAGAAAAAGACACAACAGATCTAAGGCCAAATTTTCCACTTTATGTATAAGTCCCTCATTTGAGTTGGCCACAGCTCACAAGCAACTTTGTTAAGTTTGGGGAAGCCCTTAGGCAAGCTTTTTTGCAATTGACTGTACAAGTGTGTGCAGAGAAGATCTGACACCCTGTTGACCCCAACTGCTGCCGGAGTGTTGTATCTTTTCTGCATCCAATTGTACATACACACATAGTCAACACAGTCACTCTTTACATCTTCTCTCAAGTGTGAGCCCTTATGAATTGACTAAGTCTCCTTTCTGTGAACATGGTTGCTCTAGTGAGGGACTTATGCATCAAGTGAAAAAAGTGGCCTGAGCATTTTGCCTGTCCACTGTTCAAAAGCATACAACTAAACCTCTTCTACCATCCTCTGATTTCAAAACACCAATTACTGTATTGCTTCAAGAAATGATTGCCAATATGACCAAAGGTACAACACTATCTTGAAGTCCAACAAGGGCAGGGGTGTGTGGAGTGTGAGATGAGAATTTGAGAGGGTAAAGGATTTAAGGATCAAGGTCTTAGGTACTGCACCATTGGGAATTTGGCAGACAAGAAAATCCTTTTCTTGACATCCATCCCTTTTCTTCACCTCTCTCATATTCAGTCTTCTCATACTTGCACTCAGGCTCTCTCTCTCTACTTCCTTCATCTTGAAAAAAGTGTCACTCTTTAAACCACCCACCCGGGAAGAACACTAGAGCTTTGAGTCTGGCCCTTACCCTGAAGGCAAGAGCTTTAGAGACCTAAAAGACACCAGACTTTCTAGACAGACTCCTTCGGGGCTGCCCTTGAACCACCCCAGAGTAAAAGTTGGGACTCTCCACACTTCCTTATGGTGGGAGAGACAAGAGGGATCTTTGAGGTCTCTCTTAGTCTCCAGTGAGCCTTTGAGTCTAAGACCCTAGTCTGGTGAGTTGGAATGTAAAGTTGTTGTTTTGGACCATGCACCCAAACTGAATTTTCATAAAAGGAGCAAGCCAAGTTATTGCAAATTTCAATATTTATGGTAGTCAAACCTGTGCAAAAACCGTGCAAGATCCGTGCAAGATCCGTGCAAGATCCGTGCAAGAATTCTTTTGACATATTGCACAGAACCTGCACCAAATTTGCAGACTTAAGACTTACATATGTTAACTTCCCAAGACCCCGCAGAGGATATGTACATACATCCTTGTAGGAGTGGTCTTGATTGGCAAGTTGCCTGAGTGTTTGAATCACTTGTCTTCGAGATGAGACGCGTGGCATGATGGGTGAGAACTGGGTAATTTTGGTGGGGTTGTGAAAAAAAAATATGCAAGATCGGCGCAAGAAATTCTTGCACGGTTGTTGCACGGATCTTGCACGTCGATCTTGCACAATTTTTGCACAGGTTTGACTACCATAATTGATCCCTCAGAGACTTTGATATGTATTTTGGATAACATTCACACTATATGAAAACTGAGAAGGAGATGTGGTAGAGGGGATTCAGGTGCATGGGTTTTGATCATTGGAAAGGGATCAAGTGATGATTGTAAAAACAGTTTATAAGGACATCAATTTTTGGCCAAAAGCCTTGACCAATCTCAGATGATTTGTTTTTTTTTTGATTTTACACATACATAACTCTCTTGCTGGAGCAAACCATGTTTTCAGCACAAGAGCTTAGTTGGGTTTGATGTGGGGTTCCTGTTCAAACTTTTGTTCCTTACATTCTGATCTGTATTCTAAATATAATCTTAATCTTCATCATTAGCTAACCACCCTAGTTGTTTTTTTGGCAGTAAGTTTGTCTATCAAGTTGCCATTTATTGATAGCTCATAGGACACTTTTAATCCTTAAATTCTCATCATCTTCTCAATATGTATAATCCTAATTCAATTCTTCATCATTAGCTGTGTTCAAAGCTAAGTTGATTGCTGAGAAACCTGAAAGACTCAGTTGATTTTCTTAGTACTCACTTGGTCTATCAACTTAACAGTTGTTAAGATCTCATTCATAACCAAAAAAAGTCAAGTAGGTTTTGATTTACTTTTGTTCAAACTTATCTGATCATTTCATTCAACTCTTCAATCAAATATTTAAATCATGAAAGATTTAATAAAATTACAAAAAAATCAAATTCAAAATCCAAAAAAAATCATGAAAAAATTGAAAAATTGAAAAAATGAAAAAAATTGAAAAAAATTGAAAAAAATTGAAAAAAATTGAAAAAAATTGAAAAGATAAAAAAAAATTGAAAAGATAAAAAAAAACATGTATCTTATATAAACCTAAAATCTTCAAATGAATTTCTCAAAACCAAAATCCAATCCCAAAAAAACTTTAAAATTTTCTTCACTTCAACTTCAAAAAAAAACCAATTGAATAAAACAAAACTGAAATTTTTAAAATAAGAATCATAAAAATTACAACATATTCAATGAAGAAGAAAAAAAAGAAAAATCAACAAAAATTGAGTTGAAGTATTTTTGAATATATCGTAAAACCAAAATTCCTTCCAATTTTTTGTTTTAAAAAAAAGAAAATCCTATTTTCAAAAAATTAAACTTTTTTTTTTTTTTGAAAAAAAACTTTCAAATTCATTCATTTTGTAATAAATTAAATCAATTCTTTTATTCAAAAAAAACAAGAAAAGAAAAATCAAAGAAAAAAAAGTCTAATCTCTTGATTTTCAAAAAAATCAAAAAAAACCCTAAATGAGGAAAAGAAAAGAAGAAAGATCAAAGAGAGAGAAAGAGAAATGCAAAAAAGAGAAAAAAAGATGAAAAGAATCAAATTGAACAGAACAAAGACTCAAGCAAAAGGATTATACAAGAAAAAGATCGAGAGAGAGAGAGAGAGAGAAAGAGAGAGTTAAAGTCAGATGAAGTTTGTTTTAATGAAATTTGAATTGATTTAATTCAGCTTCGAGTTCAGCTTCTTTTAAAACTTTAAGTTCAATAATCGATTCAAGTTCAACCACCTATCAACAAAAAATCCCATCCCATCCCATCCCACACCAAAAAGAAAAGAAGTCGTTTAAATAAATGGAACTGAGTTTTGCGAGATTGAAAAAGAGGAGATTTGAAAAACAAAAGGGGGAAACTTCATACCTCTTGATTTAATGCATCTACTTGTTGAATATGTTTTCGATTTAATCCTTCGAGTTGATGTTTCAAATTCGAAATCTCTTTTTCTAATCTGATGGTCTTGTCATAATCTTTAATCATCTTGGTCGGATCTTTTACAGCTCCTTCTAACATTCGATTGGTATTCCTAAATCCAAAATCCAAAATCAAAATCAAAATTCCATGATCTTTCTTTTTCAGGAAGATTGAAGCTCCATTGGGTTTCCGAAAAAGCTTACTTTAATTCTTCAATCTCTTCTTTCAATTCTCGATTCTCAACTTCCACTTTCACTCGATCTTCATCAGATTGATTCAACAAGACTTTTAATCCTAAAATCTCTTGCATCTCCTTACTCATCATTCCATTCGAATGACCTACCCTACCTTTTGTAATACTACCCCCACTACTTGATCCATTACTTCTTTGATCAGTCACCCATTGAGGTAAAGCAGATCCCACAGACGATCCAAAACTTCCTTCACCTTCTTCTCGAGGTCTTTGTTTCTTGAATCCCTTGGGTTTACTCTTCAAGGATGGATTTGAAGGTTGATCTTCATTTTGAGATGATAAGTTGGATAGATGGGATTCTAATCTTTCTAATCTTTTGATCAATCCCAAATTCTCTTCTTGTACAGCTGATAATAAACCTTGATACTTGCTCATCATCTCCAATTTCTCTTCATCTTCTCTTATACTCTTCAGCTTCTCATTCGAATTCATCCTTTCTAATTTAGGTGTCTCTTGAGCTTTATCTAATTGTTCTGATAATTCTTCAATTCTTCTTTTGGCGATCGAGAGTTCTACTTCAAGTTGATCTTTGGTATAAGTTGAAAGATTCACTTCCTTGCTATCTGACTCCTGGTTTGGGTCACCTGATCGGTCATTGACAATTTCATTAGATGTCACTTCACTTTTATTCATTAATGTTCTTCTTCTATCTCCATCATCATCATCTGTATTCGTAGGAATCACCAGTTTAGTATTCGGATTCGATCTAGGTTGAGAAACCATGAGTTCATCCCTAAGTCCTTCGAGCTCAGCCCTATCCTTTTCCATCGTCTCCACACATTCCTTTAATCTCATCTCCACCTGTCCTAACCTTAATTCTAAAGCTTCCTTCTCTTTGTGCTTCATCAAATTCTCTTCTTTCATCTTTCGAACCATCGTCTTATGTCTCTCAATCGTCTTTCTCAATTCTTCTTCTGTTTTCTCTTTATTTTCAATCTCACTTTCAAGTTCTTGTTTTAATTCATAAACTTGATCTTGTAAGGTACTCAATCTATCTTTAGTATATTTCAAATCGGCTTTTAATCTTTCATTATCAATTTCAATCGCTTCAATCGATTGATGTCCATCACTTCTTTCGATTCTTGATCTCTCTTCTATTCTCAATCGGTTTTGATCATCTACCGTTTTACCTTCTTGACCTTCTTTCATCAAGTTTTCTAATCTTTCAATCGCTTCAGCCCGCCTCTCTTCTACTTCTGAGATCTTTTCTTCATAAACTGAACATAAGGATTGACCCGCGATTCTCAAGGATCCTAATTGTTCTATTAATTCTTCTTTCTCTTCTTTCCATAATCTCTTTTCTTCTTCAAACTTTGATTTCGATTGATTTAATTCTTCCTTCATTTCTCTTTCCTTCTCTTTCATCTCTTCAATCTCTTTTAAGTTTTCTTTCATCTGCTTTTGATTTTCAAGTTCAAGTTCATTGATCTTATTAGATTGAGTTTCATCATTTAGTGAAGAGGATTCTTTACTTAATCTTAAACTTTCCTTTAATTCATCTCGTTCATCTTTCACTAATCTTAATTCTTCTTCTATCTCTTTTAATCTTTTTGAAACCGTTTGAAATGTTGGATCATTTGATTTGATTGAATGTTCATCTTCTTTTATACATTCAATCGAATTCGATTTTAAGTCTTCTATTGATTTTTCTTGACTTGTTGAATTCAAGTTGAGTTCTAGATCTGAAATTAATAAGATAGGTTCGGTAGTTGATTTTTCAGCTGATTCGATGACATGTAAATCAGATGAAGGATGATCAGGAAGAGAAGTACGAGAATGATGAGTTGTATGATTTGATGATAGAGCTAGATCGGGTACATTTAAATTCAAAGTTGAATTTTTAGATGAAAAGTTTCTTAACATTTTAGATGAAGTGAGATGAGGTGTATTGGGTGTGTTGATTGAAGTGCTGCTGGTATTTGTTGATGGTAAGATTGCAGTAGAAGTCGGTCGATTGTTATGAAATAAGTTTCCGATTGATTTTCTTGCATTATGATGTAATGAGATCCTAGGTCTTGGTTTAGGGGTTGAAAGATGATTTGCAGATTGATTGGGTAATGAAGCTTTGAGTGATCTACTTAATCTTTTGGGTGAACTGGGAGGATTTGATGGATCTGATTCGATTGAGACTGAGTTGATGGTAGATGGTTTGGTTGGAGAAAGAGGTCGAGGTGGAAAGATGATTCTTGATTGAGATTGAGTTGATTGAGTTGAAGTAGATTGTTGAAATGGGTAAGCTGAAACTTTTGAGATTGGAAAGAAGATACCACAATTAGGATCACAATCAAAATAAGAGACTCTGTATGAAAAGAAAGAAAGATGAATGAGTGTTTTTTCTTCAAAAATCAAGTTTGAATTTTAAAGATTAGGAAAGACTAACCCATTAACTGAACCTGAGTTTTTACCTTTACCATACCAAGCTGGTTGACCTAGATCATGTAAAGGATAACTTAGATCGATTCCTACCCAAATTCCAGTTTTTTGATGAATTGTTCCGATATAAGCACATTTCCCAATGATTTGATTTGCAGATTTGACTCGATCGCCAATTGAGAATGATGATGTAGATGATGATGAATGAGTTGGAATGGGAGTTGTGATTTGATTTGATGATAAGGTATGATGATGAATAGGAGAAGCAATGGATGATTTGGTTCTAGAGAGTGAAGAGGTTAAAGTCGAGAGTGAAGGTCTGGTGAGTTTGAGATTAGATGATTTGTGTTGAGGTTGTGATGGTTTTTTGGATGGTGAAGTGAATGGTATGATTGTATTTTCTGAAGTTGAAGTCATCTTGGATTGGGTTGTTGTTTGAATGAATTGGTTTGGTTTTGGTCTTGGATTGGTTTTTGATGGTTAACTTGAACCTCAAGGCTGGTTTGTATTTGAGTTGAGTGTTGAATTCCTTTTCTGTCTCTTCTCTTCTCTTCTCTTCTCATGATCGAATTACTTACTTTGAATTTCACCTTCTCCACTCTCAAGATCTCCTTTCCTTTTCCTTTTCCTTTTGAACTTCACTTCAATTCATTATTCACTACTCAAACCTTGATTATCTAATCAATCCTCATCACCGTGAGAAAGCTTGACCGTCTTAAGAACACACTTTCGATACAGCTCTTCAGAAGTCAATCTTCAATTTATGTACTTTTCAAGCTGATTAATGATCCCGATCATGACTTTCAAAATTCAGTAGAGCAGATCATCCACTCGATCAACTTCAATCAACTCCATCGCTCAACCTCAACGTCTTTCTCATTCACACCAACTTGGTCTTATAAGATTCAAACTCTTCTAACCAGAAAAAGGTAAACTGAAATCTTGAGATTCTTTGGTACGAACCGTTTGAAGACCATCAAATCAAATCAAAATCAAATTGACCATCAGATTGAGAGGAAGCCTTTTCAATCATCTGGACAGGTAAGTGTGAAAATCCAGGTGCAGGTTTTGTTACATACAAGAAAGAGGATCTCACCAGTCCTACAACAGACCCGCAGTCACACATCAACTGTATGTAGCAACAAAAATGTCAAGACAGTAGTCAAGATTGGGTGCAAAAAATCGCTTTTGTTAATCACCATCAAGCACAATTAGGAAGGAGAAATCTTCCAACCAAGTGTATCATCACAGCATGAGCAGAGAAAAGACTGCACAAAACCATCTTAGACAAAAGATACAATTGGAAAGAAGATTTCAACCTTTTACCATAAGTTTTCAATATCAGTTTGAGTGAAAGAAAGCCCAATGTGGCCCACCCATATCAGAGCAGAGCAGAGTCATATTGGAGATTAGAGTGGAGGAGGATTGAAGATTAGAGCAGAGGAGGATTGGAGATTAGAGTAGAGGAGGATTGGATATTGAAGCAGAGGAAGATCTGTGTTTCAGCCTAAGCTGACTCACCAGAATGGATTAGCCTTTTATTTTGATTGTGGTTACACTTTTTGGGATGAAATTCACAAAACAATTTTGGCTAGTGGATTGGTATTGGTCTAGATCTGAGTTTTTAGGACCCCACTTCCTTGCACTTTTGCATGGGCTTTTTTAGAGTCTTGAAGGTACTGTCTTCAGATTGAAAATCTGATGTGATCTAAGTAGTACATCAACTACACATTGACAAATTTCTTGCTGGAAACTTGTTTGAATATTTCACAATCAATTGGGCTATTCCTCAAATTCACACACCCATCATGACATCACTTAGTACAGGCAGAGAGCTTGTATAAAAGATCATCAACAGAAGAGCTTGTATTTTTCAGGCTCTTGACAATTTAGGCGGTCAAAAGGGTTGTACAGATTGTTTAGGAAAGCATTTGAGGTATGGATTTTGAAGGATGCACAGCTGTGGCTCCATACAGTACCACTCGTAGCATAGTTTTCAAGGTGAGTTATGGGTTTACTTGATCATCAAGGGAGGTGATGTTCAGGGAGTGTGGTTGTAGAAGTGGGGATTTATGGGAGAAGTGAGGTACAGATGAATTTAGGGAGCAAGCCAAAATAAAACAAATCTCTTCTATTTTGGCTGACATGGAGGAAATTCCCTTAGCTATGTGAAAATTTAAGGCATTGGCTGTGGATGATTTTGCCCTAGATTTCCATACAACAATGTGTACACGTTGCCACACCTAGCATTTGTACCCATTTGGTTTGGACCAACACCCAACACCAAGATCCTCCTCAAGCATTGCCACTAAAATCTGCCTATAGAGAAATCCCCAGTACTGCTGCAGAACTGAGTGATTACAAAAGCCACTTGGAGGGTACTGTACACCACATAGCTGTGGATTCATAGTGCAAGTCTGAGGCATGCAAGGAGTGCATGAGAGTCCATTCTTGCACAATGTACATAAAAAACATAAAGTGTGTAACTTCACAGATAGAGACAACCTGCAGAGCTCCCCTTAGGGACATATGGATAATCTCCAGATTAAAATGCTATGCACAACTAGACGAGATATAGGTTAAAAAATGAAGAGGTGGAGAATTCCTCTCCTTCTGCCCCTAAACCATATCTTTTTCCAATCTTCCTCATTGACTCCAAGCTCAGATGATTGGCAAATTGTTTCCCAAAGGTTGCTGATTATTTCTAGACTCTTTTGAATGATATTTCTTCACTTCTTCCCACCCTCCCTTGCAACTTCAAAATTTTGTAGAGCTTCACCATTGCCAAACAATAACATCAATGTTACAGGATGTATTGCTAACCCCTCCTGTATGTTTCCCCAGCCTTGGTTTAGTTTTGTCTAGGAGTCCAAACTGCTTATCCCTAGTGCCCATTAGATATCCTTCTATCTGTCTCAATACCTGGGTCAAGAAGCTTCAGGAAAATATGGTTGTGTTAGTGCTAGAGGGTTCTCCACCTAAACATTTGTATTCATTACAAGTGTACACTGAGTGAATACAGAGAAATTTAATTATCAGATGGTATCTGCCCAATCTGCCCAGGGCAACCAAACAGGCCCTAATTTATGTGTGTAGCAAAACACATAGACTAAATTCCTTTTCTAAATGAGAATGTGCCACTTTAAATTGTGAATCCTGTATTTGAATGCTAATCAGGAATCAACTGATACACAATGCAAAAGTTGTGTTAGCTACTATATGGTGCACCTGCCTACACACATGCCACTGATAACTATTTTTCAATGTAGACCTGAACATAACCTCAATAATAACAGATATCATAAACTCCAATCAGTCTGCCAACACAGATGAAAAAGTCATGAATTGATGTGATGAGCTTTGAGTTGCCCCCAAAAACATTGCTCATCTTGAGCCAGTGGTGTTTTGATGTTCCTCTTACACAAGGGACATTTGAAATTGTCATCTTCAGATGTCCAGATCACATCCTATGTTTTGATTTTCAATTTTCAAGCATTGTAATTTGATGTCAGTAAACTCCTGGTTAGCTGTGGTCTTGACTCAATACATGAAACCCATCTACTTACATTCATACATTGGGCATGAAACATGTGAGGAACCTTGCCACATCCCAATTTAACAACTCTTTGTCCCTCCAAGTATCCACTTAGACAGATGGAACACCTTTCGGCATCTTCCTTGTTGTCTTCTAGCAACACATTTGAGATTGGTCTTTGAAACTCATAATGGGTAGTCTCCACTGCAAACGTACAGGGAAAGAACTTGATCAGCTATTCAGTAATAACAAACATGACCACAATAGTTGAATTGCTGGATTTTGAAGTCTATCTCAGTTCCCAATCAGTTTCAGATGAGGTGATTTGAAGGACAGACATCTAGTCTCCAATCAATGAAGGGTCCAGAATATTCAAATGGAATGTTCTCTATTTTTGTCACCCAAAGTGGGTTACTGGTTTAGAAAAGGGGATGGATGCTTACTATTTTTTTTCACATGACTGTTCAGAACTTGCCGGACTCCTTCAATATAGTAACTTACTTTGTACATCATTTCAATGAAAAAGTCTTGCCCTTGCTGATACTCCTCTTTTGTGATGTTCAGACCATAAAGCTTTGCTTGATCTTGACCTGATGAGATTGCTGAGTCTTGGATATTCAATATATGTAGGCAATTTTCAGCATATTCTGAATCAACTGCATGCCAGCCCTGCTGAGGTGAGAGAAGGCTCAAGATGTAAGGATCCTTGTCTTCCTGCTCATCATATCTTTGAAGATGAAACAGAACTTGGTGAATCATTTTGAATGGTCTATTACTAGACAACCAAGATTGAACAAGCTGCCTGGCTGATTCATGAAATCTCTCTAGATATCCCAATATCTGATAGATACACTTTACCTCTTTATGTGGACAATCTTTGAGAACCATTTGCTCCATACACTTCAAAGCCAAAGACTTGACAGCCACTGTGTCATCCCCACACCTGATTTGATACAATCTTCTGTATAAGTCCATCATTTGAGGTCTTTCAGATCCCTGAAGGCTAGCTCTGATGTTTTCAATCAGTTCCAATCGCTTTACAGCTTGACTGATACCAAACTTCTTGGTGACTGGATAGAATGTTTCAAAATGTTGCAATATATTGTACAAACATTCTATTTCATTATCTGGAGTATTTTCAGAAATTATATGATGCATTGATTGTAATGACAATGACTCAATGATCCCTCCTGTGTCTAAAGACCTGTTTTGCAGTAATTGATCATGTAGAATTTTGAGGGTGGGAGTTTTAATGTTCTGTTCAGTGTGGTCCAGGTAGTTCCTGATTTTCACAATCAGATCAACCCGCTTGAGAGATTCTGTGATAGCTGAATTCATTTTTGTTGAATCAGCTCCTTGCATCCAGAAAACAGAAGATGGATGCAAAGATGCAGAAGGGTCCTTACATTCATCTAAAGGGAATAACTCTATTATGCCAAAAAATACACTCTTCACCCTGGGTGCATAGTCAAGTCCTACAAAGAAACTAGATATGTGAATGTTCCATTCGAAAATCTGATCACATAAAACATATAACACACCTTTCAATAAAAACAGTTCCAAGCCTCCCCGACAGACACTACCACTTTTTGGATCTTGTCTGATTGGTTCTAGCTCACCTCTTGGCAAGAATGATTGAAGTGTTTCAAGAACACTCAGAGCCCAAAGTCTGTCATACAATTCCAAATCTTCTTTCTGTAGATAACACAGTGTGATGAGAATGATACGTTCAAATCGCCTTCCTTTGACAAAGATGGAGATCCAGTTTGTAGGATCTTCAAGGAGGATCAACAATTGATTAGAAATAAGGCTGATACCTGGATGATTATATTGAGGCATGCGTGCAAGTTTTTCAATTTGATTAAATCCTATCCAAAGGTGACGGAAATCAGGGACTATGTGAAAAAGTGCTGAGATCCGGTTTCTTGAATGAGTCTTATGTTGAAGATCTTTATGTTCTTCATTGAATGGGCCAAAGGTCTCCAGTTCCTTGAACCTTTCCTGCATGTCTTCAAATCTGTCAATCCTGTTGCCATGGGTTGTTATTAAGTCTATCCTTGCACTCCCACCAGCTGGAATATTCTCTTCCATCACATTTTCAAGCAGTCTTCCTGATAGATTAAGCACACAAAAGCTGAATGAAACTATCAAGTACCACCCCCATGAGAATTTATTTTTGTTCATACTTATTTGATGGATGATTTAGAAAAAATATTTCTTTTGTCTTGACCCAGTAAAATATTAGAATGGCTGGTTGAGTCAACAGGAGGGGACCCAAGTTGCTTATATAGAAGTCTCTAACCAAGGTGTACAGGCAGCCAGAGTCTTTACCATACTTATACTGTTACATCTTGCTTTCTGAAACTTGTAGGCATCCACAAATGACAGTGACTGTAACAATGGACCATTGCGTTGCACTGCTAGAAAATATGTACAAGTTCCAATTGGTGAAAGACATGAGAACAATGTGCTTGCTGTGGCAACAGCTTTTGGCCTAAAAGTGTCTACAATCTCTATTGAAATGGCTCTATTGTTTCAGCAATGACTAGCTTGAAGTGTGTCACTGTCAATTAACATGAGGGTTGGTTGCACAATAGATACAAGGACTACACAATCACCCTTCTTAACCATTATCTTATCTAGAACAAAAAATTCATCTATTCCACAGAAGCATACAAAGAGCTGATGATAAAGAGAAGCTTGGGAGATTCCACAGCCAAATTCATGGATCTGAGCCCAAGATGAACTTCATATAATCCTGTGCACACCTCACATTGACATCACATCCACAAGTGGATTCTGAGAGTGAAGGCGGAAATGGAGTGGTAAGAAGTAGTAGGTTCATCCTTCATTGATCTTTCTTCAGCTTCTGACCCAAAATTAATTCATAAACTATCTTCCCACAAGTGATATAAATAATGAAGCTCACATCAATCCAATACAAACCAAACCCCAATACAATTATATTTTTCAAATCCATTTTTCCAAATTATAAGAATTCTTCCATATCGTAATAATATTACAAACTTTTCTGATCAATTCCCAAAAATCTAAGTAAACGGATCATCCACCTTTTCCCTCAAATTCTTTTCTTGTTGTTTGGCCAATTCCTCCTGTTGACTTTGTTTTAATTTGATTTTGTATAAGTTACTATTCGGATCTTTTTCTGGATTCCTACAATACTTTAATCTTCGATCAATAGCTGTCACTCTTTCTTTATCCACCAAAGTCGTTTTGGATCTTTTGATCAGATCTACTAATCCTGGTAAATAACTCATTAACAATTTCACATGTTTTTCTACACTAGATGATGAACTTGACGATTCGGTTTGATTAACTTGTGGGATTCTTTGTGCTTTGGATTTGATCCATTCAGTTATTCCTTCTGGATCACATATCCACCATGCAGCTGTTGCGATTTGACTCGGAGTCCAAAGAAACTCAGCATCAGTCAACCGACTCGATCTCAACAAATCTTTAACTTCTAACCACCGTTCATTTAAAAGTTCAATATCATATCCTTGTCCAATCCCACTATTCATAGAGGTTTGTTGTAAATCTAAATAAATCCCTCGAGCTGCTAGATGTGCATGATGGACTTTGAATTCGAATCTTAAGGATTGGGCTACTAAAAATTCCATCGAGAGAACATCGTCGTTAGTCGTTTTGGGAATTCTTGAGGCAAAGGAATCAATGGAAATTGATGTGTTCTCGGTTTTGGTTGCTAGAAAAAGACAAGTAAGCCTGTGTAGAGGACCCAGATTGGGTATGCTGATCAGTAAATAATCAAAGATTCGAAAACCTAGATTGAAAATGAGACAAACATGATGTTTTTGGGATGATAATCCATACAAGTATTCCTGAGATAAAATCGTTTAAGATAAGTCATGGCAGTTGCTTCTACAGTCTCTGGTAATCTAAAGAATGAAGCTCTACAAAGTTGTGAGATCTTAGTAAGATAAAAGGTGACTAAAGATAATTCATCAGCCACCGTTAGATATTCGATAGCTGAGGTTGATAATTGAGTATCTTCCTCAATCTTCATCCCATCTTGTGTATCAACACGCTGTAGATTGTGATTCGATCGAAAAGTTGATTAGGATTGGTATAGACAGATCCAAAGATAAAGACCTACTCAACTCTTTCTTCTTCTAGCTTTGATCTTACGCGTCCAACTGCTCCTTCATTTAAATCTTTCCTGGCTTTTTCTAAGCCTGATTCGGAAAACCTCCAATGCCTAGGATAGAGATGATTGATTAATGAAGAGATGGTCAATAGGATGATGATGATGATGGATTAACCTGAATTGAGTGGATAATTCGAATAAGGGAATCGAAGTTGAAGTGAGAATCGGATTTGAGTTCATCTTGAACACGAAAGTTAAAATTGATTATTATTATGATTTATTTTATTTTTTAAAACCCTAAAATCAAAACTGATCTACACTATCACTCTCCTTTCATCATCATCTCAACACAAACACCAATCTCTGATGATATTCCAATTCATCACCCTCGAAACTTAACAAGAGTTAATCAAAAAACGACTCCAGAAGACTAATCTGATATTCCTGAATGAACTTCAGAATGGAAGACAATTCCCGCAGAAGATTATGTGACATTAATATGTATTTGCAATAGAATGTGGGGCAATGCAATTACTCAAATGCCTCAACGTCTTTGTATCTCAAACATGATCTATCTGGATACAAATCAATCTGGTAAGTATACCTATGATATGCTACAGAAATTGAATTTATGTAGCGGAAATGTTTCAAGGATCCAACAGCTTTGAAAAGCTTATCCTTAGCTCGCTTCCAATCACTCAGCCTGATTTAACTTGTATCACCCCACTTTTTCGTACTTCAGCTCTCGATAATCCGGTTTTCTTTGCTTGTTTATTGACGCCAAATGGCAAATCCGTAAGAGTGTGATCCTGTAACTTTCAGAATCTGCAGTACGGCTGAGTGCATACACTACCGCTCAACTGGCAACCAGAGACACGTACAAAGAAATCTGAACGCCTTATAAACAATCTTCATTCTAAGATATCTAGATTCAATAAGCTCTTCAGGAACACCGCACTACCATCAAATAGATATATCAAGACACCGTCAGCTTCTTGAGATTGGATCACTTACAATCACAATTCAATTCTCCCAAGAAAGTTTGATGTGTGTTGGTTTTTTATGCTTCTGCTACTCGTTTTTTGAAAACCTTGCTTGATAGGCTTACGCAACATTTTCAGTAAGATTGCTGTAGGTGTTCTTGATTGATTCAACATGAAACCTATCATTCTGGCATTTTATATCAGCATTGCCTTCCGTGTCCATTCTGCCATGGTAGGCCTGCAAGCGATGGTACCCCCAGCGTATGTATCACCCCCAGTGATATATGGGTGCGGAACAGCACATACTGGAGCAGCCTCTGCAATTAAATGGTGTGGAGGTATACCAGAAAGATATCAAAGAAGTCATCAAGGACAATTTGCTGGAGAAATCCTGTCGGATGTCAATCACCAAGAAGAGGTTCTCAGTGACAATGAACATGCCAAAGAATTCACTCCAGATGGTGATCAAGAGCAAGAGCTCCTCAATCCCAGCGGATCAGCCAAAGAATTGATGTTTGATGATCACCAACAAAAAGGATTTCTCAGTCCAGACTCCCGTCCAATTCAAGAGAAAAACAATCTTTGTGATTGCCGGAAACGGGTTTCACAGAGTCCCACTCTGACAGCACCGACAATAGAACCTCCAATGCAGCGTACGGTATACACCAAGGAGCAAATGAAGCATTTAAGAAAGCAGATAAAGTATCGGACACAAGGCTTCAACTATAAATATGATCTGGAGCATGACAATTTTTATCAACTTGATAAATCAGACTGTGATTGCAGTGGATACTGTGGAAGAATCAAAATCTTTGATTCAGTTCATCCTGAACAGCTTGTGTATGAAACTCCATGTTGTTATTGTGGTGGACGCTGGCGAACAAAATATCAAGCAAATCTTGGAGAATCTTGTTTGTCATTGGCTGTTTTATGTCCATTGATTACCTGGTGGAAAGCACAAAGTTATACTTGAAAATGTACAGAGGGATATCACATCAGAAACTAATGACTTATCAACTGTATGATGTGTTACCTATATGCCCATGATGTATTTTTTTCTCTCAAACAACATGATAAATCTCTCAAGCTCACTTGTGTAGATGAATATGTAAGTAGGATAGCTGGTTTGCTTAATCATTTCTTGGGTATCTTTCTATAAGCTTTGCACATCAAACAAAACTGCATGGTTCTTGTCTAGAATTTTATCTTTTCAAAAAGTTCCAGATCAAGTAAGTAGTCAATCAACAAAGCCCCTTCCTCTTTCATTCTTTCCAAAAGTATCTTTGATTTCCCATATCACCCCCACTTTCAGCCTGAGTTTGTTTCAAACACTTCTTGTAAGTAGTCAAGGGGAGGTCTGTGAACTATACCGGACGTCTCAGAAAGTCTTTACCATCACAACCCACAAGGTTTCAAAACAAACCTTTTATTATAGGGAAGTGTAGTGCTGGGTGTTGAAACAGCTACAAGGACCACTAGGTACTAATCTATTTTCTATTAACAGTGATTTTCTAGCCAAGTCTCAAAAGTATCCTGATGTTGTGTTTATCATATAGCAACAATATTGTTACTACAAGATGACACATGCCATAGTGCTTCTAAAGCTTTTTCATAATCTAAACTCCTGAGCTTGCCGTGTACTCAGGGTCAGCTGTTGGTTCAGGATAAGGTGAGTTTTCTTATTTTAAAAAAATCAAAGCTAATTGATGACCACTCGCAAACAGTCAGACTTGTTTGATTTTTATGATTGATCCTGATCTCCTTGTCAATACAATCTTTGCTCTTCAGGCTCATTTTTTTGGATTCTGAAAGGACTTACACTTGATTTTTGATATAAATGTTTGAAATCTTCAAGAATTCAGATCCTTGAAAAGGGATCATCACACTCACTTTGCCACTTAAGAACTTATGGGGTGTTACCACTGAATTGTTTTGTGCAAGGATTTCACTTTGGGGCTGTTTTGTTGAGAATTTGTTGTGGTGGCTGGGCACCAAGTGGTTACAAAATATAGAACTTGGATTGATCCTATTGTTGTACATCATCTTCTGCACACATGCCAAGCTAATACCTTATTGTCAGGGAAGTATCCCACATCTGATTCTAGCTAAGCTAAGCCAAGATGGTGAAAACCCTTGGCTTATCACCATTGATCTCAGGATTGGCTCAGGAATAAATTTGATCACAGAAGACTCAGTCAAGATTGAGATGAGCCTGGTCCAGAAAATGCAAGCAATACATGAGTCTTATAGGCCAAGCACCATTCTACATACATCTTGATCTATACCAGTGAGCTTGATAGATATGTCTTTGTGTATGTGTGAGAAACAAGATAAAGTGTGGGGATACAAGTAACACGTCATGCACTTGGTTTGACATCAACTTAAGATATGATATCCTTTGGATTTTGAAGAACCAGTTTGTAATTTACACCAGCCAACCAGAGCAGCCAATGGAGATGCAAGAGCCAATGACAAACAAGATTCTCCAAGATTTCCTTGATATTTGTTCCGCCAATGTCCACCACAATAACAACAAGAAGTTTCATATACAAGCTGGTCTGGATGTAATGAGTCAAATATCTTAATTCTTCCACAGTATCCGCTGCAATCACATCGTGATTTGTCAAGTTGATAAAACTCATCATGCTCCAGATCATATTTATAGTTGAAGCCTTGTAACCGATACTTTATTTGATTTTTTAAATGCTTCATTTGCTCTTCGGTGTATACCGTACGCTGCATTGGAGGTTCTATTGTTGGTGCTATCACAGTCGAACTTTTCAAAACTTTTTTGCGAAGATCATGAGAATTTCTTCTGGCCTCAATTGGTTGGGCATTGGAACTGAGAACCTCTTTGTGTTGATCATCATCTGATGTGATTTTCTTTGCCAATCCATCGGACTCGGAGCTGAGAAGCTCTTTTTGTTGTTTATCATCCAACAGAACTTCCTTGTCCAATCTGTCGGAAAGAAGAGCCTTGTTTTGTTGATCATCATCCAACAGAACTTCTTCGGCAAGTTTCCCTAGACGTCTTCTTCGGTACATCTCCGGTATACCTCCACGCCATTCAATCGCAGAAGCCGCTCCAGCATGTGATGGACCATACCCATATATTGCAGGGGGTGATACATACGCTGGGGGTACCATCGCTTGCAGGCCTACTACGGCAGAACGGACACGGCAGGCAATGCTGATATAAAATCCCAGAATGATGAGTTTCATGTTTGATCAATCAAGAACACCTGAAGCAATCTCACTGAGAAAAACACATAAGCTTATCCAGCAAGGTTCTTCACAAAGCAAGTAGAATAAGTATAAAGAAAGTAACACACATCGAAGTTTGTACCTGCAGAATCGGATTGTAATTGAGCAATTCAAACTCAAGAAAATGTGGGTGTCTTGAGATATCTTTTCTTATGGTAGTATTGTGTTACTGAAGAGCTTATGGACTATAGGTATTTTGGAATGGACAGTGTGGATTCATAAGCTAATGGCATCTCTTTGTCCGTGTCTCCGGTTACAAGTTTAGCGGAATTGTACGCACCGTCCTTGATTACTAACAGCTGTAGATCTCAAAGGCAAGTCTTCAAATGCCAGTAATGCGCTTCAAATCGAAGAGATCACAATCTTACAGAATTGCTCTCAGTTACAAGCGAGGAAATATCGATTATCAAGAGTGAAGTATAGAGACGTGGGTTATGAGAAGGATTGGATGTCATTCAAGCTGAGCAATTGGAAGCCAGCTGACAATAAACCTTCCGAACTTGTTGAGTAAAACTGTTCCGTTAAATTAAATTTCTGAAGCAGACTCTGGGTATACCAAGTTGCTTTTCATCCTGATGGATCAAGTTTGAGATATGCATGTACAATGTCGCATTTGAGTGATCGCAATGCACCACCTCTTATTATCAATCTAAATCGATGTCTCATAATGTTCTGCGGGAAATCTCTTCCATTTTTAAGGGTATTTTATCTGAAGTTCATTGAGGAATCAGACTGAACGAACAGAAGCAGGCTGACTACAAGTTTCCCAACATTATCACAGGGTGTCGTCTGCAGCTAGCTTAATCAGTCCCTTTACACCGCAGGCGAGCTCTTGAGCTTGATGAGCAGGGACTTACGACTCAATGGCAAATGTTCACGGGATGTCAAAGACAAAATATCGATTTTTTCTTTTTTGTACTACACTGACATTAGCTAGCTTTCAACCGACCTGATCGATCAAGAAACTGGAAAAAGATCACTTTATATTGAACTAATTTGACTGAGTGCTCTCATGGTCAAGCAAGAGAATGTAACTCTTGAGATCCTCGCAGGCTCCGGGGAACGTGCGCGGTTGATGGGGCATGTGTCAAGCGAGCTTCCGCAGTCGTTCCAACGTCTTCTTTCCATATCCTCGAGTATGCTTGCCTCTCAGCTCCACATAAAGCTACACGACTAACAAAAAAATCAAACTGGGATAAGATCAAACTGCTCTTGAAGTTAAAGTTGGCACCGTACATGTTCGTTGCAGAATCTGCGAAGAGATTTTTAGATCATGAAAGAGGTGCGAATTCTCTGGATAAGACTTGGTGAAGGTATAAAGACCGGGCAGGGAATGAGTAACATCTTCAATGCCTCTCCGATCGCCGACGTATTGCAGATCACGTAGAAAATTGCAATCAAGTGCTTGTAAGCGCACTCGACGATGGGGCTCAGCTGAGGCAATAGAGCGTCAAATACCCTCATATCAAGATACTTCCAGTAGAATGAGGTAGTGTAGATAACTAGCAGTCTAATTATCGGGCACATTGGCGGTGGACATAGATGAGGTGCTGTGTGACACCAGTCCATCTGACCGATACTAGGAGTGAACGATACTTTCCGATCAAAATTTGCGAAAGTATGATTGGGCGTACTCATCACAAACACCTGAAGTCAACCAGGTACAAAGCAATACATAGAGGCATAATATTGCATAGCAAGTGAATTACTGCATTCAAGATCGACCACGAAGGCTTTTCGACGTAGCATCGGCTTGGGCTCATGAGGGCAGAAGGCTAAGAATGATGGTGCGAGTATTGGAGGAGCGGCAAGGATGGCTAAAGGTGAAGTGAAGGCATCATATACAGCAGAGTAGCAAAGGTCTTGAGATTCTCGAATTACGACCTGGGCTTTTCCTGAATGAGCCATGTGAAGGAGATGACCAAGTCAACATGAAGGAAGCTGTATCAAAACAAAGGATGAACAACTAACCTTCTTCTCGAGCCAAAGTGCCAACAGACCAACACCTGACACCTTCACAACCTTAAATCGCACCTAACAATCGCATCCAACAATAAGTAAAGCTCAATCCTTTGATGTCGGCAGAACACAGGAAAACTTACACCAGGAATATCACCCTTGGCCTTTCCCTTTCGTCCGAAACCAGCAATCAAAACCTCGTCGTTATCATCCCTGTCAACCGAATGAATTCAAGTACACATCTCAATAACACGCTCGACATTACTTTATCAAATATGCCGTGGGGCTTACAAAAAGTTGAGACAACCATCGTTAGGTACGAAAGCAGTGACTTTCTTTCCATTCTTGATCAATTGTACTCGAACACACTTTCGGATAGCGGAGTTGGGCTGTTTGGCTTCAACACCAACCTATATATCACCAATCATCCAAGAAGAGTCCGAATCAGGAATCCCATTGCTTTACACCAATGTTGATAGGGCATTCAATGAAACCGCCATGTACCTTTTCAAGTACGATACCTTTAGCGTGAGATGATCCACCAGTAGGGGATGATCGGTAAGCGGTTCCAAGAGCACGTTTCTTGTAGCTCTTGTCAGCCCATCGGTTCTCTCTTCGTTGGTTACGGAGCTTTCGGGCGGCGTGAAGACCTCGTGGTTTGCAGGCACCCACTGTTGACAGTTTTCATTCGATTTGATTTGTTGCAAAAATTTGTAAAACGATGGTAGATGATTTAGATTTGATCGGTTGACGGTGATGATGAACAAAAGTGAATCATGACGTGAGCGATGATGATCAATAAGTTCAAGAAAAGAAGCACCTACTCTTGAAGAACTACTGGTCGGTGAGAAGTTGATAAGGGTGTCTGTTCGGTGTCGCTATCGTCGGTGATTCGAAGTTAGTACCAGGTGATGGTGCCAATGCCTCCACTGCTCCGGTTTCCGCAGCCATGTATCGCTTAGGTCTACTTCATACGCTTTGTGTGTCTCACACAGACCCTGTCACACACGCAACATCACATCACCCCTACTGCACGGTACCGGGAATTGTCCGTGGCCTCGTCTCCGTTGGTGCAATTTTTAGCACACCTCGCCAAAATCCCAGACAGCCAATTGGTGTATGTTAGCAAGAGCCTCAAGAAACATCAGACCGGATGTCAAAATGGAACATTGGCGTTTACATAGTTTTCTTCAAGTGCTGCATCTTTGATGACATGTGGTCTTGTCGGCCTCAATTTCACATTGATAAGGTGTTTTTTATCTTTATTTTTGTTTTTGAAACGCTTTTGTTTTCACATATCGCACTAAACTGCCTATGTATTTCTACCGTCAAAATGTTGTACTTTACAATTTCTTGTAGGATTCCCTTTATAACGGACTACCAATGCTTTACAACACATTCCTGGTGACAATTTCGCGATCAAAAGAATATACACTGGTGCTCAGAAGTTGGTAAAGAAAAATAAGCATAGAAAGGAACAGCATGAAATGTGACTATTGTGCGATTCAGTTATCTAGAAAGTATGTTGTCAAATTAGCAAATCTCGCCGTTGATTGAATTTGATGTGCTAAGGAAGGGAAAACTTTTGGTCAATCTAGAAGTGCGGTTGCTGAGTTTGTGTTGACTTTGACTTCTTCGTCCTTTAGTCATTTTTAAAAAATTTAGCATTGCTTGATGTATTTTCTGCAGTATATCAAGAAGTGAGTTTCTGTTTCCGTTGCAAAAAATACATCACATCTATCATTTGCCTTGACTCCAATCCAATGTAAGAACTTCTTCAATGGACAATGCCCGCAACAGTTGAAAGATTGGAGCCGCTTATCCCTTTTTTAATTTGCAGTGCATCGATTATCCATCTTCCTTTTGATATATACGGTTTGATAGAAATGGCTCCCATTGATTTAAGATTCTCATGTATGGTGTAGTAGTCCCCCTAAACCAAGCGGTAGTATCATGGGTTCCAAGCCCCCTTCAGCTGCTTCCCTTGCTGCTCAATTCCACTCTTGTGTCCAGTTTAATTCCCTCGTGGCCGAATGTCCAATAAAGGCCCCTTTAAAATTGTTCCAGAGTTGCTTTGTGAGTTTTCAACAAAAAACGTGTTGAGTATTGAAGTGTTTTAGGTTGGAGTAGTGATCAAAGAATTCAACGATCAAATTCATGACAAGTTTCTTATTTAAATTCGACCATCGCTATCACGAGAGCCATATTTTCCATCTCATAATCTGAGATCCCTTCCGATAGCCCATATGCATACCTTCCCATTTCCCGTTCCATTTCAATAGCTGCTTGTCGTGCGCCATCACGTATGAAGGGTTTGTCTGTAAATATAATACATGCTTTTCCTCTCTTTATATATTTGAGTCAAGATTTGATCTTTTACTTCTTCCCACTTGCCTGCCATGTTCTCAAGATCCCAATGCTTCTATTCAAGGGGTATGCGGCTACGGGTGTGATATTTGTTAAAAGTTCTTCAAAAGGATTACATGATTTTGTCTGTTTCTGAATCATAGTCTACGACTTGTGATAGGTATGAACCATTCCTGGCACAAACTCAAGACTCCCCAAGATTTGTGTTCATAAATGAAGCCGTGAGTTGGCCAATGTGTGGTCATTTCTGATTGTTGAAGCTTGTCAGTTCATGATGTGCTTGGTTTACCCCGAATTTCTTGCTATTTCAACACTCCTTGAAAATGTATGCGGGGTTCGTCTCATTTCAAGATGGAATCTATTTGCACTCAACTTCTGAACTATGACAAGAAAGGAAACTTCCTGCGGACTCTCTATGCTTGTCCGGCGTAATTTACATTCAAGTCAAGAACACTTGTGATGGTATTCATTGAACAATAACTGACATGTAGTGGTGATGGATCACTCAACACCCTCCCGCCGCTATTTCCCCCAATTTTTCCAGAAACCTTTCAGAGTCATCGATACACCATTCACTTTTTCCACAAAGTGGTAAAATCCATAGAAGATATGCCTTCACCACATTGCACTTGCTAAAGGCTCGATAAATTTACCTACACTGTGTGCACATCATGTGGGGCACTATATTCCTGTTTCCTTTTGGCAGGTTTAGCAAGAATTTGGATGTCGATGGAGTGCGTTGTAAGTGAAATGCGGTCGGGTTAGGGAGCGTTGCTTTGGACTTTGCCACTTTGTTAACGGAAAGCTTTTGGGAATATTTTTTAACTCTTTTTGGTAGATTCTTGTTGGGAAACTGTAGTATGAATACCACTGAATCCTGATTAGGTGCTGAACAAATCGGCGATTTGACTCCAACAATCAGGGCGGGCAGAAGTGAGTGATCGAAAAGATGATAAAGAAGACAAACTTCGTTTGATGCGCTATAAGGTGTATATAAGCATATGCTGAGATGTTATGCTTATAGAGGTGTATGGAATCTCCGACATATTTTTTTTCCTTAACCGTGACAGATCATAAATTTTATTCGCGAGACGACCCTCAACTGATTTCCCCTACACATTGGGATGCCTTCAGGGTCACGGCGAGCAACCATCTCATTTTATTGAAGTACAAAAGAAGAGAAATAAAAAACAAGCCTCTTCGAGCCTAGAACTTACAACATGTGGCGAACAGGCAGAACGTATGCAACAGTTTCAAAAAACTATTCTTCAATAACTCCACCTTATTCGCACTTGATCAAACGGCTCGAGCGAGTCAGCGATGTACTCCCGAAGGCTCAGCGGAATCAGCTTACACTCACCGAGAAAATATTCTTCAGCCATCTTGATCCTGCCACGATTTCATCACAAAGTCTTAGTCGTGGAGAATCATTTGTTAAACTGAAGCCGGACCGGGTGGCCATGCAAGGTGCGGATAGATGAGAGTCAATGCTCAAGTAGACAAGAAGACTATCAAATCATCTACATCTGGCTGATCTAAGTTATCCCACAAAATTAGATGCATCCGCTCAAATGGCACTGCTTCAGTTCGCAACATGCGGGATGAATTCTAGTGCGGTTCCGGCTTCAATTCACTGTGATCACCTGATTTCGGCCGCTGAGGGAGCCAACGTAGATCTTGCACGTGGTCTTGATTCCTCCAAAGAGGTCTTTGATTTTCTCGAAAGCGCAGCAAGAAAATATGGACTTGAATTTTGGAGACCTGGGAGTGGAATCATTCATCAAATCGTCCTTGAAAGTAAGTATCGTTAGCTGATCAGGAAAGCTATTTTCATTCAGTCATCTGACATGATTCAATCTTTCAATCACAAAGACTATGCTGCTCCTGGTCTCTTTATGCTGGGTACCGACTCTCACACACCTAATGCTGGCGGGCTAGGGTCGGTTGCGATTGGTGTTGGTGGGGCAGATGCTGTGGATGCTATGACCAACACACCCTGGGAGACTAAACTACCCAAGATCATCGGGGTCGAATTGAAAGGCAGGATGAACCCATGGACCAGCCCTAAGGACCTGATTCTTCACATTCTGGGCAAGCTGACTGTGCGAGGGGGTACCGGCTTTGTAATTGAATATTATGGCGAGGGTGTTGATCATCAATCAGCTACTGGCTTGTGAGTGGATCGGATTCGCTCGTGTCACTCCCTGACCCATTATCTCATTCTGACATCCCGCCTTTTGTATATCCAGAGCCACGATTTGCAATATGGGCGCTGAGATGGGTGCAACAACATCATTGTTCCCTTACACCTCACAGATGCGGACTTATCTTCAAGCTACTAATCGTGCTCCAGTTGCTGTTGCAGCTGACGAAGCGCAGGCGCACGGATTCCTATCGGCCGATCCTAACTGCCATTACGATCAGCATCTTTCCATTGACCTCTCATCGTTGGAGCCACATATCAATGGCCCTCACACTCCTGATCTAGCTACCCCTCTCAGCAAATTTAAGACTTTCATCAACGAAAACGGCTGGGAAGACCGAGTTAGCGCAAGCTTGATTGGAAGTTGTACAAATAGTACGTCATACGTATTGACTTCTCCTTGGTTCTCTTGCCCGGGCTGATACAGATGGATCTCAAGGTAGTTATGAGGATATGTCAAGAGTTGCGAGTATCGCACGACAAGCCATAGCTAAAGGAATACGGGCCAAGACACCATTTATGGTTACACCTGGATCTGAGTTGATCAACGCTACGATTGCCAGAGATGGAATAAAAAGTACCCTCGAGTCTGTTGGCGGTCTTGTATTGGCCAATGCATGTGGACCCTGCATTGGTCAATGGGACCGCACAGAAGAATCTGGAAAGGAAAATGGTGCGCCTCATTCTACGAGCTTTACGTTGTCCTCATAATCTGATGCAGGAGTGATGCGTAGCTATCTTGACATCTTTCAACCGAAACTTCCGCGCAAGGAATGACGGAAACAGAAAAACAATGAACTTTCTAGCCTCTCCTGAGATTGTTACGGCCATGGTAAGCCTTAGTATGGAAAGTGATGATATCAAAAAATTGGTTTCGTCTGTCTGACTCGACCAACAGGCACTCTCAGGCAAGCTTTCGTTCAATCCGATCACAGATACCTTAGAGGATTCGGAAGGCAAGCCTTTCAAACTTGATCCACCCGTGGGCGAACGTCTTCCGGCTAGCGGGTTTGAAAATGGAGACATCAGCTACATTCCAACACCAGATCCGACACCAGATCCGACAACAGAGATTCAGATTCATCCACAATCCACTCGTCTTGAGCTTCTACAGCCCTTTGAGGCACATTGGCCCGATGTCACCAAACCTTTAGAGTTTGAAGGGCTTCGTTGTCTTCTGCGTATCCGTGGCAAGTGCACAACTGACGAAATCTCTGCCGCCGGAAAGTGGCTCAAATTCAAGGGTCATCTCAGTAACATCAGGTTAGAAATAGTACAGCTCCTCATCCTTTACTATGACTGTTTTTGATGAAGTCTATTTGATTGATTATAGTGAGAACACATTGATTGGTGCCACTAATGACGAAACAGGTAAAGTTAACACTGCTCTTGACGGAGAAGCAGAAGATACCATTCCAAACGTTGCCAAACGCTTGAAAGCAAAAGGCCAGGGCTGGATGATCGTGACAGACGTAAGTGGATTATCAAATTTATAAAAAGTGTTGAAGTCTATAAAGTTTTGGAATTGAGACAATGATCTTGTTGAAACTTTTCAGTCTAATTACGGAGAAGGCTCTGCACGTGAACACGCCAGTATGCAGCCTCGATTCCTAGGTGCCAAACTTATCGTTGCAAAATCGTTTGCACGTATTCACTTAGCTAACCTCACCAAGCAGGGAATTGTCGGTTTAGTTTTGAAGAATCCTGAGACCGATTATCCTCTTATAAGTGCTGGGGACCAAGTGAGCACGATTGGGCTGGACACTGTACTGAGGGGAGCATTGGATAAACAAGTAAAGCTGCTGGTTCGTAAGCCTGACGGGCGAGTGCTTGAGATCGAAACCGTTCATGGTTTGAGCGAGCAAACTATCAAGTTTATTGTCGCTGGTAGCGCACTGAATTTGATCCGACAGAATGCTAGTGCTGCCCAGTCATAGGGTACATTCATAGCACATAGCAAACATGTTCCAGCACTTATATTAATTGTCTGAAGAATAGAAACCTGCAGAGTATGCCAATTATTGCGCGCCAACCAAAGATAGCTCTTCTCCAGAAACTATTTACAAACACCTCATAAATCTGGTCAATGTGCCAATGGGCATAGATATGTGATCATGAAAATGAAAGAGCTCGGTTTAGGAGATTCTTTTCAAAGTCCCTGTGTCACGCTTTGCTTCCTAATCTTAGAATTACAAGAAGACAAGGCGGGAATCTGATGAGTACATCTACGCTCTGACTCAAAAGCATCACAAGGTGAGGAATTCATTCAACATTTATTTACAAGTGGCATTCATTTCATCTGTCATTTCCAGCTTTCAGGTAAGTCAGGTATACCCAGCTACTTATAACCATAGATGACATCCTTCCTAATTCAACACTGATCAACCAATGAAGAGAAGATTGACTAAGCTCTGTATACAGTCTTTTGTTTTAGACCTCACCTCGTTTTTCAAGAAGATATAAGATGAAGCAATGCTTTCTGCCCAAAATTGAGCTTACACAACCAGTACTTTCAATAGTACCTTGTACCTTGAGGGCACATCCCAAATCCCTATAATCAGTGCAGGCATTGATCATTTGGTGTTTCGCCTTTGATTGGACTGAGCAATCAAAACTGTCAGTGGCATATCAAAGGTTTCCCAGCATGAGGTTGTCGGCGTCATCAAAACTCTCCCTGAGAGGGCGCAGAAGCATATCAGATCTGACGAAGGGGTCATCTTTGACAATGGGTGTGACTGTTTTGATTGAATCTAGTTGGACTAAAGCCTCTCAGGAAGTTAGAAAAAAGCCGCATGTTGCAGTTTGCTAAGTTTGTCCAGACTTCAAATACAGGATCAGCCTCTGAGTCTTATGGGTCCATTTGCTTGATGTGAGAGGGACAAAATTTTGCGCCGGTAATTCTCTGTCGACTGTCGATCGGTGTGGCATATGTATGTAGAGCTTATTTCCCCCATATAATTGCGAGTCACTTCGTCGATCGTCTTGATCAATTCATTCTTTGTATCTTGATATTTGTTCATGGGGCCAAGCCTCATGAGTCCCACGGAGTCGTTGAGAAAACTTTGGAGCGCAGGTGATGTTGTGTGGGTGAAGATGCGAGCTATAGAATGGACATTGGAGGGTCTGACTGAAGTAACTCAGAGAAGTTGCGGTTGCGGTTTGCTTCTATACGCTTCGGTGTTATCTTGTGACCATATTTGCCCAAGGTATATGCGCAAGATACGGTTCTAAAATGCGTAAGGATTGTGTGCCATCAGTGGGAAACGTCGTTTACCTGCACAGGATCGTGTGCAACAGTCATACTGCTGAACTATGATACAGGTAAACGATATCTTTTTTTGTAAACTTCCATGAGGGTATCATTGTCATCATATTGCATCGAACTTGAAGGGCACACATTCACAGACCCATTATGATGGTTCCATCGCCAGCAGACGAACTACGGAACCTTTGTGCGTGGGTTCAATGATTGATCAGGGTATCGGTCGGACACGGGACGAACAGCATATGTATGTTTTTGGTAGAGATGTGGTTCGTTTTGAGACTTCTTCAACATTTGATCATACATACGGAAGTGTGGTACTCTATTTGATGTGGGATATGTGTTGTGACTGATTCGATTGAGGTGAAGGCAATCGTTCAAGTAACTTGGCCAAGTTTATTGAACCCAGGGCTGAGGGCCATGTGAGGTTAACACCAATGCATCACATGCTTCCAACTTCAAACTTCAAATCTCGATCTGATATTGGTTCAAATTTAAATTTGGATATAAAATCACAAGAAGCTGATTTGTCCATCAACCTACTTCAAAGGCTATCTTCCAAGGATCCGCTCATTACGGTGTTCTTTCGAGGTACGCGGCATGTGGTCTTCCGCAACTCTTGTCAGCTCCACCTTTCCGTTTTTCCTCGCAAGAGAGCAACCCTTCATATCGCCCGCATTGCCCCCTACACACGCCATTTTGCTTCTCAAAACACACATTTTTCTTGCACATGGCGTGCTTCGTGCATACTTACAACATACTGCCAGAAAGGATACGACTAAGCCAATTCCGGCATCACCCGATATCTCAAACGGCATCAGTGACACGTTTGAGAAGCATACTTGAGGTGATAGATTCGCAGAGACTTTCTTAGTTCTGAGGCTTCTTCTTTTATTTCGGGTTTATCTATCCCGTAACCTCAAGAATCCTCACAGTACATGGTCTTTACACCACTTTCCATTCTTATCCTCACTCGGCTAATCATTCTCCTGGATCAACCACCTGCGTAGAGCAGCGCTGCCTGAACGTTTTCGTCTTCTTTCTGTATCGCTCTAAAATCTCGAGCTCAGCTCAACTTCGGAGCTAGTCTCTTGCTCTGGCGAGAAATTTTTGTCAACTTGAGTCGTATCTGCTAGCATTCGGTATAGATCCCCACAGTTCGAGGTATACCCCCACAGCTTCAGTTCACTCAGTCTTTCTGTATAAGCACTTAAGCCTACGACTGTTTATATCTCCTGCTCATTTGTCAACTCATCTGAATCTTATCTGTTCTCATTGTGGATCCTTGCTGTTCCGCCCAATCGCCAACTGTGTATCTCTACCTGTTTAGGAGCACGTTTCGGATATAGCAATCATTCTACGGGAATTCATCTTGAAAACAAGCAAGGAGGAACGTAAAAGTAACCAAACAAAGAAGGCAAATCCACCGCTGTGCCGCGAATCTCGAGTGATCAGAGAATAGTGCTTTGGTGCTAAGACTACTCAAATATTTAATCTTACGGAACTTTGTATCACCTATTTCTCGAGTGGGGGAGTAAGGAGCAAACTTCATCCAAATAAATAAATTGCAAGCTAAATCCTGAGGTAGTCTTTACACCCTTTCAACAAATCTTCAACTTTTTACTATCATCTCTCAAACCTATCTTGGGTGTCATCATAATTTTTCATTATGCCCCCCTCTATCGAAGAAATCAAAAGGCTGGACGATCCAACGTCAACCGATTTGACTGATGAGAAGGATTATTCTCCCCGTCTCACGTCTCCCGCCTCTAGAGAACCTATTCACACTTCTTATGCTCTTTCACCTCCACCCTACGATGTTAAAAGTGGTGAACCAATCCCTCTGGTACGTTCTATGCGTTTTCCTTTATAGTCTTCATCATCTGTGCTTTTGGTGTGAATAATAGCTGATCATATTTCACGTACCTATTCCTGATCAGATCGCCGGATTACCGGAAGAAACTCAACAATTCACCTTTCGAGCGGTAGCAGTTGGATGTCTGTTAGGTTCCGTCGTCCAAGCAAGTAATATTTATTTGGGATTAAAGACCGGGTAAGTCCGCATACAACTCTTCTCCAATCTGATAAGTTGAACGAGCCTTTGATCAAATCCTCACCAGGTTCACTTTTGGAGCTTCCTTATTCGGTGCATTATTCGGATATGCGCTTCTCAAACCACTTTCGCGTCTGACGATTCCCATCCTTGGTGGTTATTTTGGGCCACGTGAAAACTGTACCGTTCAAACGGCGGCAACAGCAAGTGGAGGACTTGGAATACTATTTGTCTCAGGTGTACCCGCAATGTATCAGCTCGGTCTTCTCTCTCCAAACCCAAAAGGCAAGCTTTTGAATCAAATCACCAAATATCAGACGGAGAGCATCGGTATTGACAAGTCCGCAATTTGATTCCATAGATGACGTGGGTAAATTGATACTCTTCACGATGGCGGGTGCGTTCTTCGGAATGGCCTTCGCCATTCCAATGCGTAAACAGTGAGTCATTTGCATGATGACGAGAAGGTTACAATTCCTTTGATATCTAACACCCTGGCTGGTTGAAATTCTCTTACGTAGTTATATCCTTCGACAAAAGCTTGTCTTTCCTACACCGACTGCAACCGCTCTTGCCATTCACGGTCTTCATTCAGGGCCTGAAGGTGAAGCAGATGGGAAAAAGCAAGCTATCTGCCTCGGGGTAGCCTTTCTCAGTTCTATCTCACTTCGTGTCGTTAGTCAATATATTCCTGGAATTGTTTGGGACTGGCATTGGGGATGGTGGCTGTACAAGCTTGGTTAGCGATCACCTGAGCTCTACTGTCTATAGGTTTTCATGCTTATACAACCTTTATGTTGATATATAACACGAGCAGGCGCTAAGGGAGCCATTGCCGCTGACAACTGGACCTGGGTATGCACCTTTGTTTTTATTTCTCGGCTGTGTCGTGAATCTAAATCAAATTCTTAACGTAAACTTGATCAATACTAGTATTTCGAATTCACTCCGGCCTTTTTGGGTTGTGGTATTCTCTCTGGACTCAACGCTTCTCTTTCGTTCTATCTTGGAACTGTATTGGCTTGGGGAATCATCGGTCCAGTGCTTGTTGCACGTGGTGTAGCCTTTGGACTTGCAAGAGAGACAGAAGGACTAATTTCGTATCAGGCTATGAATGCGGCTTTTACAACAGCTGAACATCCTTCCCCAAGATATTGGCTTCTTTGGCCTGGAGTCATGCTCATGATTGTCGCCTCTTTCACAGAGTTGGGTATAAATGGTAAAAAAATGATTGGTGGTCTTTCAGGTGTGATCAAGGAGATTTTTCGGGTCATCACTCATCGCGAGAAAAAAGTTGATGAGAAAAAGGAGGAAGATATCCCTGATCCAGCTGAGGGTCAGCTTGTACCCGCATGGGCTTGGGCTTCACTCCTAGTTGCTTCAGTTATCCTTACTTGTGTTGTCATGAAGCTTCAAGTGAGTCAAACAAGCTACTAAAAAATATCATCACATATCATCACTTTGTATCCAATTATCTCATTTTGCTTTTTGACACGTAGTTCCAAGTCAAACTTGGGGTCACAATCCTCGCCATCGTTCTCGGATTCCTGTTCTCCTTCATTGGCGTCCAGTCTTCCGGTGACACAGATATCAATCCAATTAGGTAAAAAGCTTCAGTCTCTATCAGAATCATCCGTCTCGATGTTGATCTATCATTTTTTCAACTAGTACTTGCGCAAAGGCTTCGCAACTCTTGATCGGTGGTGCAACCAGAAGTTACGCACATGCAACTGATGCGCTGACTGTTAACCTTTTATCAGGTAAGTGTCTTCTGTCGCTTTCAATCTTTTTGCACAATCTCTCTCGAATCCAAATTGATCATCTTCTTTAAAATTTCAAAAGGAATGTTGGCTGGTGCAGCAGCAAATCAAACAACAGATATGGTTGGAGATTTGCGTACCGGGCACCTTCTCGGTGCTAGTCCAGCTTCTCAATTCTACTCTCAATTCATCGGTGCCTTCTTCTCTATCGTTCTCGCACCCACCCTCTTTATTCTCTTCTCCCAGGTATGTATTTAAATCACAGGTTATGTTTGATAAAAAGGCAATTATTGATCAATCCTGAATGTATCGAATTCAATCCCAGGCGTACCCATGTATTATTGACCTGAATGCCAAAACTTGTGAATTCGGAGCTCCTTCAGTCGGCGCTTGGCGTGCAGTTGCAATTGCAGTCACCTCTCGTGGTTCTTTACCCATCCCTCGCTCATCCTGGATCTTCGCCATCTGTTTTTCTACACTTGGAATGATCATCACCATAGGAAAATATAAACTTTTGAAGCCTTCAGCTCAAAAGTGGGTACCTAATATGAATGCAGTTGGTTTGGGTTTTATTGTGAACTTTACCGGTTATGCAAGTGCGATGGCCATCGCTTCTATATTAACTTTTCTATGGCAACGTAAATCAAGTAGAACATATGAACGTGAGTGAAAAGTTGATCATCTTACTCTAAAATCTTGAATAATCTATTCGCCAAAGACTCGATTCCTTAACGTTACCTTTCTTTTTAGTTTATGCTTACTCTTTGGCAGCTGGACTAATGTCAGGGGAAGGATTAGGTGGAGTTGTAAATGCATTATTTGCTGTCATTGGAATAGATGGTTCTAAGTGTTGAGTACCAATCAAGAAGAAAAAACCTCATCTTTTTTAATCCAACAAAAAAAAACTGACATTCTTCATTTCTCTTTTTGATTTATCTCGTCATTTCAACTTTTTTTTTCTTCAGATGGATCTTCAGCTCTTTGTCCTGGAAACGTTTATTGTGGATAAAGAAAAAAACCTAATTCACTTAAAAAAAAGAAAACTGGTTTTCAAGACTCACGGGGTTTTTTTTCGTTTATGATAAGTTTTTGTCTTTCGTTTTGATAAAGGTAAATGTACTTAGGATGAACTAGATCAGATTGTAAATGTGTGTTTTTTTTTGGGTTCAAGGACTTCTTATATCTTTTGATTCATCTTTTGGATTTTTTTTAGTAAAATGGAGAATAAGACAAGTAATGTAAGAAATGATCCCCGCGTGCTATGCCAATGATTAAGCTGGAGATCTTATCATGAGTGACATGATGAGATATATCAATTTTTGATAGTCTTCAAGTATACTCAATTCTTCGGCTGAAACAGTTTATAAGATGGCTGTGCCAATCAAGCCCATGAGTAGCTGTGATGATGAGAGCTGCTATGACCAGGTGCTCAAATGAGTTTGCAATAATGTCACTGAATCTATTTGATGTAAAAGCCATCTTCAAACTCATACTCAAAAGGGTGAAGGAAGCCAGTTGAAAGTGCGGAGAATGACAACAATCACATACTCTCTCAAGTAACGATCAACAAAATCATCTTGATCTCAGTGTGCATGGTGCGTCCAGTTGAGTTCTAGCCAACTCTGAGGCATACTGGGTCTTATGGTAGCTTAGCATAGAATAGGATTCAATCACAGTGTGAGCGACTGCCCTTTCATTACCAAGTTGCAACCAGGTATAGAACAGTTAATACGATTTATATTCCAGCACCCGCCCATATGCGCTGGTCTTTCACCCTCCCTCACTTTGGTTGAATTTCATCGTCTCATCTTGTGAGAATAGGTTAGCTTAAGTAATCCCAAAAGAAAGATGTTCTCGATATGTCTTCCTCTCAAGCAAGTTTAAGAGGTTTGAAAAATCCTCAAGATCAGGTTTGTTCATTCCCCTCTTCAAGTCACATGTGAGATATATTATTTGGATGATCAATTCATTTTACCTTCTAATGAGAATCTAGACTCACAAAGAATACTGTATTATATATAAAAAATCTATCAAACTTTTCTTTTCTTTTCTTTGTTGTCAATCAATCGAACCAAGCAAGTACAAGAATTAGATCATTTGAAAAGGGGTCTTTGATTATATTTTTTTTGTGATTCCAAAAAAGTTCAAGAAGAAGAGAGAGAAAATTTTCTTTTTGATGAAAAACAAACAAAACTCTTTTGATTACTTAATCACATTACATAAGAACGAAAGATAAACATTAATAGCCACTTATAGAGAACTTATTTAAAGTCGATTTTGGGGGTCGTAGGCTTGTTTAGCAAAATGAGATTTGTATGTGAATTTCGAACAAGATTAAGTCATCAATCAATCATGTGGCCTTCTCTTTCGTCCTCCGGGTGATGTTCTTCGAATAGAAATAGAAGGTGGTGGTGGTGGTGAATGATGTGGACCACGGCTTTTGATCGCTTTATCTTGTGTGGCTGGACGTTGTTTTGACATCTTTTTGAAACTGATTGAGCTCAGATCAGGCTGAAGTACAGGATCTATTGGTCGAGTGGTAGGGGCCGTAGTAGGAGCAACAGTAGTGGGTGCTGGTGCTGGTGCTGGCTGTGTAACTGCTGGTGCTGGATTTTGAACGGAGGCAGTTAGAATCTCGTCAATCACCTGACACGCAGGCTTATTAGGCCTCATCATCCCTAAGCCCAATAAGACAGCTGCAGCTGCAGCAGTCTCTGTCTCTACTTCTAATACCTCATCTCCCATTGGACCATCATCAATCACAAGAGTCGTCATAGCACGCGACTGCGTTGCTGGAATCACCTCATCCACAGCCGAAGTGTGATTACCCTGTCCAGCTTCGACGCTATTCATCGTCATTCGTTGTTGTAGTTGTTCATCCAAGGTCTGACGCTTGCGTCGTTCATCCTCTTGGGCTGCCAAGGCTGCTGCTCGTTCGGCCATTTTTCGCTCATAAATTTCTAATTCCACTTGATATCTTGCCATTTCCGCTTCGTAACGTTTCTGTTCAGCTTCCAAGTCGTATTCATCTTCAGATCCAGGTACTTGAATATCGCGTTCTTTGTTATGCACTCGGTCCTTTGGCGGTGGTGCATCATGCGCCCCGCGTGTCGATATCGTGGTTGAAGATGATGCGATTCTCCGATCATGAGATGATGGCGAAAGAGGTCTTCGATGATCACGATCGTGAGGTGGTGGGGAGGCAGGCCATCGAGGATCGCGCCGTAGCTGCTCTTGATGTTCTCGGGTATTGGAGAGAGGCGGCGCTGAACGCGGGGGAGGGCTTGTACCAGAGCGGATGGACGAACGTGGTTTTCGGCGATCGTGTTCCTCTCGTTGGTCGCGCAATGACGCTCGACGCCAATCACCCGTTCGGCCATTGCCATCCACAACACGGTCATCTATCGAGCGTCTAGGTTGATCTCGGTCCGATCTAAGGCGTGCATGATCAGGATGTCCATAGTGTTCCCGACTGGTGATCCCCCGCCAGCGTTCATCCCTTCGATCGCGATCGATATCACGTCGCTCAGATTCCCTACGGTCAATCTCACGTCGTTCGAGGTCCCTTCGTTCAAGATCTCTTCGATCTATCTCACGTCGGTCAGGGCCTTCCCAACGTTCTCTTTCCCTGTCACGTTCTCTTTCTCGATCCCGTCGATCATCAATGTGAGGAAACCTGCCGCCACGCTCACTACTGCGTCTTGGTGCGCCACGCGGTAGGATTGCAGGCCGACCTGCACCGTTCATACTGCCATTAGCTGATGATGGTGATCGAGTACGCCGACGAGGCCAGTGAGATCGGTAATTTGCTTCACTTCTCTCACGTTCTAGGGAACGTGCACGATGACTTCTGATCGAATCCACTGAAGGAGCACGGTTTCGGCTCATGGAAATATGCTCTCCTTCTTCCAAGTCTATTCTTGAACTTGCTGGCGGTGGAAGAGGCGGAGGTGGTGGAGGTGGTAGTGCACCGTTAGGCTGATAGGCCGATGCATTTGTTCTGAATCCGCCCACTTGACCGTTTTCCACGTGTGAATAATTCTGATGAAGAAAAGAAGTAACAAGCGAGGTGAGACATCCACATGGTCGAAAGCCTGCTAAAGGGGTCGGTCTTGTTTAGACTCTCAGATAGAGAGGCACTATCGAGCTAGGGAATGGGCATGGTAAACCATCTCTTCCGAAGATCGGTTTGAAAAGAGAATGAAAGAGAGAAAGGGTAAACATAGAGAAGCACTCACAATTGTGTTCTTTGAGCTTGGTTGATGATCAGGATGGGATTGAGTTTCGTGAAGGCGAGAAGGTCCATGATGATGAATGGTATGAGCAGAGTCGATCTCAGGTCGATCTTGTTGATTGTGTTGAAGTTCGCTAGATCTCTGAGGGTCAGAGTTAGGATGATGTTGGTTATAAGAATTGAGAGGGATCGGCTTATATAGAGGATGAAGACCAGATTCGATTTCAGACTTCAATCTACGAAGTTTTTCAAGATCAGGACTTGGAACGAGGACCGATTGAGTTGAGGGTAGGATGGGTGGGCATAAGTTTTCATCATGATGAGGAGGAGTTGGCGTATTACGATGGATGAGATCGGGTAAATGAGGATGTTGTTGTTGTTGTTGTTGTTGTTGTTGTTGAATTCGATGACGAGGTATTCGAGGTGGAAGGGGTGGTACGGGTACTTGATGTGAATGTGAATAAGTGGGAATAGGATTAGATGAAGGTTGAGTGTATGCGTTTGATTGAGTTTGATCGTATGAGATTGAATGATTTAGATAAGTTTGATTAGGTGAAGGTGGATAGTCAATTGGATAAGAGTGATTATGATTGTTTTGTTGATGGTTTAGATTTGATTGATTTGATTGATGATTATGAAAGTGAGAATGTTGATCAGGGTGATGAGATGATGATAAAGTAGTACGATCAGCTGCTTGTTGTTGTTGTGGTTGTTGTGGTTGATGATGATGCTGTTGATGATGTTCATTGATTGAATTATAATTTTTGATTGGATAGCAACTCATCTTGATTGTTTTCTTAAAATATTGATTGATGATGAATGGTAATGAGGTGATGGTGATGGTGATGAGGTGATGGTGAATGATGAATGGTAATCAGAAATGGTCAATCTGATGAGTTCAAATCAAAGTACCGATCGGTTCTTCAATTCACACCCGAGACAGGTACCCGACCCTGTGAGGTATATCGAGTTTTGTTTCCCCACTCACCACCATTGAAACTCTCATCATGGGATCTCAACTTTTCACTCATCATCACCTTCCCTTATCACTCATTTTTCATTAACTCAACTTATTTGAAAATGCTCACCAAAAATAAACCATAAAATGTATAAGAATCCTCGTACCTATGTTCATATCATCATTGATGTCGAAAAATATGTCAATGGTCATTCAATCACTCTTGGATCTTAATCACTCTCATATCTTCCACTCAAACTGATCATATATCAATCTTTCTATTCAATTGATTTGTATATTATTTCTTGTAATAGAAATGAAACAGTAACCTTTCATATCTTAATAAAGGGAAGACATTTTGGGGAGAATGGAAAGATCTATCCAAGGTGATGTACAAGACATAGATGGATTTTTCGAAAACGGTAGCAGCTGGGTCAGTTCGCTCAATCTGTTCTGGTCTGATCACAGAAAACTGATTGTGCTATCACACTCTTCAGCTGCTCAACCCTCACCGCGTAATCCAATACTTGGGTGTTCATAAGTCGGCATGCGCAATTCAGCTATCAGGGAAAGATGACATATCGGGTGCTACGCTGCAACATCTGAAAGACCACTTATTTCAATAAATTTTGGAGGGTTTCTGTAAACTGTTTGCCAGTTTGAATAGCATCATGTAAATTGATTTCTCAGTAGGTATCGTGAGCTTTTGACATGACTCCGTGCCAATCCAAATTATAGCTCAATTTTTCTAATTGATCAAACCAATTTTTTCTGCTCAGATTTGTGCAAATTTCACTTCACGTCGGCCTTCGGCCGACGCGGCGCCGCCTAGCACCATGACTCGTGAGGATAGCCTGATATGTTACAAGGGCCCGAGCCTTACCAAGGAGGTAGCACATCCCTGAGTTCTTAATCCGATTTCTTTGATTTTCAGATTAAGTCCTGTGAGTGATCTGTACGTTGTAAATTTGATAAATCAAAAAACGAAGGGAAGGCGCGGATTTGAGTGTTGAACCATGATGATTTTGAGAGTGAGAATTCAAGTGAATGAAACCTTTGATGAGATGCTAAGTTGCTGAGGAAATTCAAAATCAATGGAATAATGATCGATAGATAACACTATATCGGCAAATGGTAGGATTTATCATAATCAAATCAAGACAAGTAAGATTGTTTTCAAAGAGATAAAGAGGAAGAAAGTTGGTTTATCACGTAATTAAAAGACCAATTTAAGGACAATAATTAACAAATCATCAGGTTGAAGTTGTGATTAATATCGAAAGGAATGTTGCATCTTCTTAAGAATCATTGAAGGATAGACAAAGTACTATCGATAGTTTGACAGTCTGGAATCGATCTTCGAAAGCTTCGTTCATATTGGCTCAGCATCCCAACTTACATCTTTCCTGCTCAATGGTTTATTCGATAGCTCCTGAAGGCAAGCTGAAATACGTCGAAGACACTATATAAAAGAGACAATTCAGACGGGTGTGACCGGTCTGAGCAACTGCATTTCGATCAGCGTCAATGCACCAAGTATTTCATGGGTTCATGAAGGTTCATGAACGTCTCGGCGGCCATATTCACAGCCTCGCGAGGGGCACTTAACTAGTCCCAACACCTTGTCCATGCATAGAAACATTGTTTTCAGCTTCCGTTATAGGAGTCGTTTGGACCTTCTTTCCATGGCCTGGGCTGATTCTCTATTCGTGAAGATCACACCAGAATCACACAATTCAGAACGGGACAGGCCGATGTGAAAAGCCTCAAGGCCAATATGTTCCATCATGCCAACTGGCATTCTTTATTCTTTGCCAGTTTAGATCCTGTTAAAGATTGATACAAATGCTGATGGTCTTTCGCGCAAGCAGTATCGTCATAGTGCGCTAGTGCTTCTTTGGTGCTTCGACAAGCTACATTCTCGCGTCTATTCACCATCAACCGACACCCTCAGATAGAATATCCATAGTACGACTTATTTTGCTTCATTTCTGTTTATACGCTCTTTTGTTACCGATCAGCCTCTGGACTATCATTCCGGGAAACTATATTACTTGGGCATTCTTCATCAAACTTCACAGACTTTCTCCTTACCAACATGAAATCATTGCGTTGCCCTATCACTGGCTCGCGCTCCACTGGCCCATCTCCGGCTCAAAAATTAGAAAAACAATTGGACGCTTGGAAATCGTGAGTCTTTTTGCAGTTTTCTGTTTACCACGCCCTCCAAGTCATCTGTTCTTTCATCAAACATATACACTTGACGATGTTTATGTCGTCATGAATTCTCATCATCTGAACTTTCACTCATGCAGTTTGTCTTCCAGCACACATAACTCTTCGGCGCGGTCGTCCTGTTCTAGTGCTGGTTATTCTCTTTGCTCATTCCCTAGCCAGGATCGATTGCATCAAAGCTGTGCTACCCAAGTCGCCATTCCGACGTACAGCCCTACAAAGCATCAACATGACGAACCACTTGAAGGCACTCCCAACTCGCATACTTATCAAATCATAGACTCGACCAATCTAAATCGGTATCGCGCTACAGTCATGATTATTGACTCCGAATGCCTGCAACCGCAGGTTCAGTATGTCTTCGTCTCTCAATCCCTTGTGACTCCTGAGGCAAAGGCACTCGGTCGCACTGAAGAGCTTAGCCATTTCCCCCGTTATCTCTCCAATACAACTTCACAAGCACCTACAAACATCACCAATGAGCACCATCATAACATCGCGACAGAACAAGCACCACGTCTCCCGAGGGAAGAGTGGCCTGTGTTGATGTCGCACGGTATACAGCACCACCGGCACACACAAACGGACCTGAAGCCTGAACCACCAGCACGCGTCACCATGTCCTCCCGCCTGCGAGGGTTGACGCGAGGAAGGTCTCTAACACGCAAACAATCTCCATCCTCCCCTACCTCTCCACGAGATACAAAGGTCCCCGATTTGCCAGACTTAGCACTCATGTCTCAAATTACAGCGAAACATGCACTTCCCTCGTTAAATACACCACGAAAGCGAAAGGAAGCCATTATCGACAACGCTGCGCATTCCCATCTTTTGAGGCGAGCGAACTCTGATTCCGAGAAGACCCTACGCGAGAGATGGGAGGAAGGATTCCAATCTTCCAAATGAAATTGTGTCCATCCAACAACCACTCACCACTTCCTCGTTCATCAACTTCAATCAAAACCTTTGCTCATCACATCTCGAACGCACATCAAAATTTGCCTTTTCAAAGATACACAAACCATTTCAATACATCTTTATACTCACTCATTATTCACATAATCCATCATATCGTACTCTCCTTCAAAGAATTATCTTGCTGTGTAGTTATACTTTTGTTTATCAAAGACAATTTAGTCCGCTTGTCTCATATTTACCATTGCCATAGTGTTCATGTACGCGCGAGTTTACCGCATAAGTGGTGGCATTACAATCCTTTTCATTTCAAACCCAAAGCCCCCATGCGCTTCCAGTGACTTAGAACAAAAAGCCCGTCACACACACCATGTCTTAACTCTACGGAAACATTGACTCATCTAATACACCCCTACAGCCCCACTCACAACTTCATACCAGTACTTATAAGGATTTGTAGGCACAATGGTTGCTGGAGTAAAATCAAAAGGTCGCATCGCTGAAGCTCCTCATGCATTGGAAGGCTACAAAACTGTTCTCGGGTCAATCCGTGCATACGTGAAGCTTCTTGTGCCACATCTATCTCTTTGTTATACCGACTTCAGTCGTTTACTTTTTCCATGAGAGGCTCAATTTAGCTCGTCTCAAGAAGACATTCAGATCGCGGTGATATCTTGGGATGCTTTGAGTCTCATGCTGACCAACGTGTCGAACGGGCCCTTCGTGGAACTAGAATCGGTCCGGTGGCTGTAAAAATGAACCTGTGATGAGCCCTCTTTTGCTAACCCGAGCTTCCTTCAATCAATATGCAAATATCTTTACTTCAAGCTGGGAAAATCAAATCATAGCGCCAAATTTTCCTCCAAGTCAGACAGTAAACATTTAGACCTTCAAGCCCTTGCTGTCACGTTCAATAGCTTTAGAGGATTACCTTTGCATTAAATGTGAACTCATGTCTGCCTTGGCATTTACAGGTCCCCATCAAACTTATCACCTTCGTGACGACTTAGGAGCCCTCAGCTTGTGCACATAGTTGTACAGCGGGAATATCAAGCCCTGGTAGCGCTAAGATTTCTTCGTCGTGATTAGCTTCTGTTTGCGAGAATAGATGAGTACCGCGCTGTGCCTCCCAACTGATAGAATTACGAATTTACGGCCCAAGTAAGAGATGGAGAGAAGTACTGAACCAAATTGGTTCTAAAAGTTGTGTGATGACTGCACACAGTAGATTAAATAGGAAAACTTCTAGTCAAGCCAATTGAGTCAAATGAGGATAGGAGAACTTGAATCCACTGGCACCAAGCTATAGATCACCAGGTGAAATTGTACCGGTGTAAATTGCCCGGTGAAAGAGAAAGGAATAACAATTCAAAAAAGAAATCCTTGATTTGTTCACGCACGCTAGAAGTTGTTGACTCTTGGTATTCTGATGCTGAATTCAAATGTCGTCGATAGGTGAAGGATTAGATTGAAGTTCATAGTCGGCGAAAGTATCTTCGGGCCCCGCGTTAGTCAACTTGAAGTAAGAAATTGCGCTCTTCGTGGCTTCAGCTGGTACGGTTTGTTTGGGACATAAGGCATTTTAAGTCAAGCCGCTATTTGTATCTTCACACGGAAATGGTCTTAGCTCGATACTACTTTAGTCCTTCGAGACATATTGAAGAGATATAAATCACAAAGCCTCACGAAAATATAGCAATCAACTCAGGCTTCAAGGCGTGTTGTCAGGTGGACAAGGGTAAGGAATCTGTTGACTTTCATTCGGACATCACCACCTCATGGGTATATAACACAGCCAGGCAATGCCTTTGGTCGTATTTCCACATCCAGCTTTACTCATCAGCTTCACACGTACATAAGTCTTTAGCTATCATCTATTACTCCTAGTATTCTATCTACAGAATTATCATCATCTGAAACTTTATCTCGGTCTTATCATTCGATTCTTTTCGCTGCCAAAGTTCTGTTCGAAAATATACTTACCTGACTCACAAGATGTTCACGTAAGCCTCTTTATGTTCTATCCTTCTCTGATACATATTAGCGCCAGCTCCCTCGTCTTCAATTTATCTTCCTTGATCGACTAGAATTCACCTATTTTCTACCTTTCTAGCACCAGATATCTTTCGGCTGCAATCAGCCTACTTTTGGTCGTCACTGGACTCTCCCAAGCTCGCCGTCATCACATACGATCCGGAAGTTTTCCTGACGCTCCTTGCGTAGCAACCTTGAAGAAGGCCAATGGACAAGATGACAAACACCGCAAATGGTACACACCATGGGAGGTGACCGACCACAACTGGAGAGAAGTTTGGCCAGCCGGGTCCATCGGTATCAAGAATGGCACATTGTTCGAAGGAGATGGGACAGGTTGTCGTGTAGATTTCGCTGTCGACCTCTTTAGTTGTACCTTTGATGGGTCGGCTTATGGATTGAATTTTACTGGAATCGAACTGTACGTACTGGCCTTCTAGCTCTAGTTCACTTTTGTTAGGCACTGATTTTTATTTTACCTTGATCTTCCATTTCATCATCTAGTCATCACAGTCAACCATCGCCTCTACCTGGAACTACCGAAGCAAGTAGGTTAGGTCCCATCACATGGACCAACTGTCCGGATCGCTTGAAAGTCCACCTAGACTTTTAACATCATCAACGCCACATACATCTCATCGTCTAAAACCTTTTTGACCCCCGTTCTCTTAACATTATCACATTCTTTCTCTTGATTCGTTTATACAGCAGTTTTTCTTGGTGAAACAATCTTTCCATTTCTGCTCCTTTATATCTACATGCCACAAGGGTGAATGAGTTTGTGAACCTCAATCCCGTCTTTTTGTCAATCCTTATATTTGATCTTCTAAGTACAATTATTTTATGATCAGTTATACACAAGAATCCTACAGTTCTGTTCCGAAAGTCAAGCATTACATATGTATGACTTGAGACTTGATTAAGTTTTCTCCCTGATGAAATTCATAGCTTTGAACCTCCACACCTCCACAAAATGACCTATACCTTCCATTGAGCTTGCCAAAGTACCAAGCCCTACTTCATGGTATCACAATCAGCTTACACCACCCCAGCAATACTCCACAATCTCCTGAATGGTAGCACTTTCCATTGTCAGTGACCTAACACACCTCTCACTGACTCAGAGAGTCAGGCAAATTATGAAACCTTGATACGCAGGGATGCAGGTGTGAGTGTACTCAACTGGGTTACTAGAAACCAAGGCTACAAGACTCCAGTTGAGTCCCAAGGAACACCAAAAATCAAGTGAGTTGGATACTCACTGGATTTTAGGCAAAGATTAGCTTCAAAAAGCAAGACTCATGAGAGAGAGGCTCTCGAGGTTTGGGTCCTACACAGGACTCACTCACATGGAGTACTACAATTGAGTACTTTCTTGTGTCCTCCAGGAGAGACTACTCTCCTTCTATGAGTAATGTAACTCAGGTACACCCTTCTGGTTACTCCTCCAAACAAGGTGCCCGCAGGATTGGGGATAGCTTGAGTATTGGGTGGGGAAAGGGGGGGGCACGTGAGTACATGGTACCCAAATATAACAGCTGTGCTGTACAACTCCCTTGATTCCTGGATGGGTATCAATACTCTGCCACAGGGCCAAAACTGGCCATAAGTGGGTATGAGTTGGGTACACCATACTCACACCTGCATCCCTGTTCATATGTGACCCATTTGGTGAAGGACTATCAATCGATCTTATTTCCTAGTGCTTGTATAGGTCACTGGCAGCTTTTAGGTATATTTGACTGGCTCTTTTTGTGACCAAAAACGTTGATGCTATGGCCTAATAGTAGTCTTCAGTAAATCAATATTCCAAGATTGTACTTATATACCTGAAGATGATTTGTCTTTCCAGATAAAATGTGTTTAACCTAAAAGTGACTCCACATAAGTCTGGTTGGTGAATGCCTCTTTAAAGAAACTATTATTCAGTAGGTCACAAAATTGCACCCACAGTTCCAATACAAATCTCATGAATATGTTGCAGGCACCAATTTCTTTGAGACTAGATGTAAGGCTAAAAGCATTGAGTACCATAGGGAGTTACCAAAGTCACTTATGAAATAACAGGTACTACAAAATACAATATCAATCCCATATCTCAAAAATCCATGTCTGGTGCTGTCCTATGGAGAGTGCAAAATTCAAAACTGTCATGATGTCAAATCACACAGGTATGTCCCAATCCAGTGACAGGTATGAGACTAAAGTTGCATCTGGATCAGACCTGGATCCATACTAGCTCTCTTTAATATGCTACAATAATCATCATACATAGGACTCATTAATAGGCTCTCACTCTTTCTATCCCTCTCACATTGACCCTGAGACCAGTCATGAAACATTGAAACATCTTATTCTAGATAGCTTGAAGAATCAACTATGGCACAAAGATTCAAAGACAAGAAGGGACTCTTATCTTGAGACTATCCAAAATGAAAGAAATTTATCAAGAAGATACACCAAACTTCTTTCCTTGCCATCCCCATTTATGTAAGTAACTCCTCTATCATCTTCCATTTTCCTTTCCTTACATCTTAGCTCAGACAACCAACAGTGGAGGCAACAACGGCCCAATGGCTGTCAAGCTCAAGTCTATGTTTGCCAGTGCTGAAGATCCAGTACCATGGAATAGCAAATCTCATCAGATCCAATGCTATGCGCAGAAGCTCAACCTCACAGTTGAGCATGGTCTCAAAGCGCTTGGCCAAAAGGTAAGTAACACAAAGCCATCTACACCTTTTGGTGTCCCTCTTCCTGTACCTGGCCTTGAGATCAACAATGGCAAGGATGAAGTGGAGTTTCATGAATCCAATACCAAATTGGATTATGGATAAGGTATACCTGATCAACCTGATGGTGTTGATGATTAGGATTGCGTTAAAGATGGAGAAGAGGTTGAGGCTTGTGCTAAAGATGATGTGGTTGCTCTTTCAAAGTTATGTACTCACATCTCACATTTGTTTCACATTTCTTACTTCTTATGATGCTGATATGTCAATTCAATTTGATCTTCTTGTATATAGGTTGACACTGTATCTGGTCAGATTTTGAGCAGTGCAGCCCAAAGGAACAAATTCAAGACGCGAGCCGCATGTATGGGATACCAGGGTTGATGTTGAAGAGAACATACAAGACACAATGTAATAGCCATCATGAAGGTTGCAAGCTTGCTTTTGAGGCACAGGAGGTAACATCTTTTATTCACATGTTTATCCCACTTTTGTCCCACTTACTCACCCGTTATGATTATCTACAGGTAATCAATTCAATGATTGATGCTGATTGAAAAGCATGCTTTTTTAAAGGTGTGACAATATCAGCTTCAGAGTGGCATGTGGTTGAGTTAGTAAACAAAGTATTGAAGTTAATAACTTCTCTTCTTTTTTGTTTAATCTTTGATCTAATTCTGGTTGCTGACACTGCACATCTTTGGTTATGCAGAAATTTGTTAATGCAACAGCTTGAGTAGATGGTAACAGTCCCAGCGGCTGCATCCTCTTAGCCAAATACAAACAAGCAATCAATGAACTGAACCAACATCAAGCCCAAGGATCAATTTTTCCCAGTCTTGACCAAGCTATTGATGCCATGATCCAAAGGCTCTCATATTACCAAGAGGAGGCAGCCTCCTGTGATGCAATAGTCCTTGCCACCATCCTCAACCCATGTTTTCAACCCAAATTTTTCAACCTTCACTATCCCAATCATGAAAGGACATCTGAACTACAGATTGAGCACACCTTTGCCTGCCTTATCAAAGAACACAAGACTCACAAGCCTTCTCCATCACCTGAAGATCCCAAGGAGTCTGCTCAGCCTGACAAATTTGACGTCTTTGGAACTTTTAGTGGCCTTCAGACTGAAGCTTCAAATTCCAAGCTGGACAATTACTTGCAGGGTACTTTTGCAATCAGAAGAGATCAAACCCCTCTGAAATGGTGGAAGGTTTGCCCACTTCCCCTTCTCTGTGTTTTTTCTCATCATGCCTACCTTCTTCTAAGCTGACCTATTTTGTGTCAATTCTTAGGAACACAAACATTGGTTCCCTATCCTTTCCAAACTTGCCCGTGATTACTTATTGGTCTCTACCACGTCATGTGCATACAAACAGACTTTTTCCGCCGCTGCCAATGTATGTACTCCTTCAAGAGGTAGTATGTTGCCCAATATGATGGAGCGTCTTATAGGCTCTCAAGCCTGGCTGAAGGAGGGTATTGTTCCTGATGGAGCATTTGAAGATGCAGCCAAAGCCCCTCAAGCGTATGTGGAAGAAAAGGACAAGAAACCCTGAGCTCAAAGTAAATCTATTTTTACACTTCACTTGTTCTCTTTTTTCCTCTACACTTGTTCAGTCTCTTCCTTTTATTCTTTTCTAAATAAATTAAGTCCACTCTCCTACTGGTCCTGGCCATATAGGCTAGGGCATGTACACTTGGACTTTAAATGAATTTTTTTTGGATTTCCGTTACCTTTTTTGTGTGATGCCCATATTGCCATATTGCCCAATATAGCAATATGGTGCCAATATAGTGCGCTATATGGCAAAAATAGTGTGATTTTTGCACTCCAAAACCTCTTGAGGTTTTTCAAATCCGAGATAGTGATTCCTGTGAGGAGAAATTCATAGCGCTGACTCCAAAATGCAATGAATTGGGGTCAAAATTTGTTGCGTTTCACAGCGGTTTGGGTGTTGGTGTCACAAGTTATCAGATGAATTATATCCATCATTTTACAAGAGGAACAAAGTCAAAGAATGAAATTAGTGTCTAACCTCTTTCTGTTTATCTTTACATTTGATCAAGTCTGGCTTGCAGCGGTACACAGCATTGACAGGGGGGGAAACGGTAACATAGCGGAAATTGGGACTTGCCAAGCATGGTAGCTTTAGCGGTAACTCAGAGATCAAGTTGGGCCCAAAAAGTATTTACAAGTGTAATTTTTTTCTGCAGCGCCTCACAGAGTTACAGACCAAAAAAATGTTTTTGATTTCAACAAAAAATTGAAAACAAAACATAAAACAAATTTAGTGACACAACAAGCGTAGAGGAACATTAATAAAGGGTTTTTGAAGGAATGTCAAGAAAAAAAAGAGGTCATCAAGATGAGATAAGGTAAGAAAAAAAATCAAAAAAGGTAAAAATAAATCTTGTGGTGTAAGGACCGTAGAGAAACATTAGAAAACATGAGAAAATGAAGAAAATAAAAAAAAATTATAACCAGTTCAGCAATGAAATACTGTGATTCTTTTTGGATCACTTTCTTTGCACAATCAAATACTTTTCCAACTTGGGTATTAGGGTTAAGGGTTTCACAGAAAGTGAAGGGTACAAATTGGATTACGTACTGTGAAAGATGTGCATGCAACTGTGTTTGATCAACCACGGGCTGTACCACAAGGTGGTTTATTGCCTGGTAGTGAAGCAGATTGCTCACGTTGGCGGTGGACATGAGCTTCTCTCACGTCGCAAACTCTGTCAAAAAGACCTTGGCAAGAGTCGGATGATGGGGTTATCATACCTGGGATTCCTCTAGTGGGTGTGACCATACAGGAGAATATTGTGGGTGTGAGACCTACAGTTATTACACTACATACACTATAAAATCACCTAACGCTCAAATAATCAGACTTATGTCTTTCTTATATATCCAGTTGTTCTCCTAAGCTTGGTTCCATAGCAATTTGGGACTGACCTACTATCCCCCTATCCTATGGAACCAGGTAAAGTTCTTTCTTGTTCAGTTATCAATTCTCTTGTTTTCTTATTGGATAGGAGCAATTTGGGACTGACCTACTACCCCCTTATCCTACGGAACCAGATCCCCATACTGGTATTCTGCAAAGTTTTAATAAAAAAAAGGTCTCTTGGTTCTAGAAACCCTCAGCTGTGTGATCACAGCATCCCTCATGCTTTTTTCAGTGACGGTTCTGAGGAACCTCACACTTTTTTTCTCAAACCCACTCTGAGAAACCAACACCACCCATCAAATTTCTCCAAATTCAATTATTGATTCCACTCTTGCACACCACTCTTGGTATCAATTCAATTTGTGCAAACTTAATCTACCCCACAGTCATACATTACCCCACATTACCCTTCTTCCAGACTCCCAGAACACAAGTTGTTGGGATAGATGATACTATCTTGTGAAGTAGTTGGTCAAAGATCATTTTCCTTTTTAGGAAATCTGGAAGGTTATTTGTGGAGGTTGAAATGGTTGGTCTAATAGTTGGTGTTAGCGCAGTACATGCTTAGATTAATGAAGGGGTAGCTGGTAAATTGAGTCAAGGGGTGATTGGGAAATTTCTTCAGGGTTTTCTGCTTGTCTTTTGTATTTTCTTTCCCTCTCTTTTCTGATTCTTTTCGTGTCGAAAAGAATCAGTGAGTTTTTCTTTATACTCATTATACTAATTGTGGCTGTTAACCAAGTCTCTAACTTACATCTTTATTATCACACTTAGATCTGTTCATTTATTTCAATCTGTTCTTTATAACCTTCTTATGCGTGCTTCTCATTTGAGCTCGCAGGTACTGATCTTTCATCACCATCTTTATCAAGTAGTTATCTTTTCTGATCATTCTTTTGTCTTGTTTCTTTGTTTGTTTTATCTTGTGATGCGGTTTAGGTTAGTTCTCTTGTTCTCGTCGTAGACTAGCGGTGAAGCTATAGTCTTATGCGGAACCTGTGCCCTCAGGTTAGTGGGTGTCGAAAAGAATCAATCTGTTCTTTATAACCTTCTTACGCATGCTTCTCATTTGAGCTTGCAGGTTAGTTCTCTTGTTCTTGTCGTAGACTAGCGGTGAAGCTATAGTCTTACGCGGAACCTGTGCCCTCAGGTATCCTTTCTTTACTATACACGTTTTCTAGCATTTTAGTCTACTCCAGATTCAGTGGAATCTTGAGAACTATTCTTGGTCAAGAACTTTATATAAGTGCTAATCAAGTAAGTCAAGACTCCTCACATGAATACTCAACGGTTAGAATCAGACAACATGCCAGCCCATTGACTGCCATTTTCAGACCCCAAAGCAATCCTTTGAGCCAACAGAAGAGCGCAGCAACAAGCAGAACTGCAATTGCCAACAAAGCCGGACTACAGATCATCCAACTGATCAACTGCCCGCCCTCCACTGCCTGAGCCAGAACAGCCCCTACTGCCACAGCCCTTGACCACAACTAGAACACGCACTGACCAGACAAAACTCATGCCATTTAAGCAACCATTACCGACCCTCAGGTTCAGCAACACCATGGCCAATTCTAGAGGCCCGCTGGGAGGCGCAAACAATTTGACCAAGGATCTTGTCAAAACCATCTTGCAGTCTCAAGTTGCAAGTCTCAAGCGCATGGAAAACATGGAGGAGGTCATTTCTAAATTGGTCGATCCCAAGGTTGCGGACACCAAGTCAGATGAGCCACGTACGGACAAGGAAGACTCTTTTGTACCCTGGATGGGCTACTATCCAAAGGCCCTTACCACCAGACCAACACCTCCTCCATTGGTTCTCAGCCTTGAAGACCTTTTATTACACAACAAGGGTGACCACAGACGGGGATCAAATTATTCTTGTTGGGATTTTCATTGCTGAACTAACCCTTCACGCTTTCTACAAAGGAGGTTTCAACAAGTTCATTCATGGCACCTGGCAAGAGTTCCTTACGGATCTATCCGCTGCGGCCTTACCACAAGACGGATTGACTGATTGTACAACCATGCACAAAAATTACGGATGTTGCCTGACAAAGACTTCATGGCTTATAGCACCCGGGCTTGTAAAATTCAAATCCTGATCAATTTCAACAACATAGCCTTGAACAACTACCAACTGGCCAAGTTTGTGGAGTATGGAATGATTGAAGAACTCAAAACTTCAGTCAGACTATGGGGTTTTGTGAAGTCAGACAAGTCCTTCAAGTACCATGAATTTGACAGCCAATGTGAGACGTTATATCAAGCTCTAGTTGCCTCCCACGCTATCACCAAGAAAAATAAAGCACTATCTATGAGCAATGCATCATCCTGGGCTGGCCAAGGGTTTGCGGGTGCCAGGCCCGCCACAAGGTTGAGCAACAAAGGATTTGCCTGAAAAATCCACTCTTATTTAGACTCACAAGGCAAGTGCCACTTCTGCAAGGGCTACTGTGGTAGCAAACATCAAGCATGCAAAGGTCCCTATGTAAAAGAGAAGGTAATTTTTCCCGCGGACTATGTGGCACCCCCAAAGCCGGCAAACTATATCCCACCCAGAGCAAAAACAGCCCCGCCACATCAGTTGCAGGCAGGAAAAGCTACTCACCCACTGGCAGGAAAACCACTGGCTTCCTATGCGCAAGTTGCAACAGCCTCCAAAATCCTGGACCTTGACCAGGCCTTGGTGTCAGCCTTAGAAGGGCTAGACAAGGGATTGAGGAATGTTTGAGTGGAGGGGTGTGTGGAACAGACCAAAACACCACAAGTCATCATGGAACTCAAATGCACTGGAGAAATTGTACAAGCTCTAGCTGATACAGGTTCGGAAATCAATCTCCTCACAGATCGGGGAGTGGATTGACTCAAGTTGAATAAGCGCAAAGTGGTAAAGCCTACACAGGTTGGCCATGCACTCCCAGCAGATGGACCACCAAGAGTCTTAACAAATTTTATTATTGCCAACTTGAAGGACAAATTCTCTGGGAGGAGATTTGATTTGACTTACTTTAAAATAGGAGAAGTGGGAGGAGGTTTTGACTTGATCTTGGGGACTCCGTTTTTCAAAATTCATCAACTTTCTGTATCTATCACTCAGCGTGCTATAATTTGCAAACGTGCGGGAATAAAAATGCTTGATTTCAGGGTGCTAAAAGACATAAGTGAGCAAGAGGCTGTGCTACGGTTACCAAGGATTGTTGAGCCACGGAAAGAGAGAAGTGAGTTGTGCAAAGCAGAGGTGAGTAGGCTGGAGGCAGTTATACAGGTATTTGTGATTGAAAGCAGGGGTGAGATCTGGGAGAGAGAGTTATTTGAGGAGTTCAAGGATATATTCCCAGTGGACATCCTGGCAGTATCTGATGAGGCAGAAGAAGACAGCATTTTTTGTAGATGAATCATTCCCCAAACAAATGCAAAGTGAAAGCTCAAAATTCAGGCCCAAGATCATACTGCAGGCTGCAGATGCAACAATCAAAGAGAAACAGTTCAATTACCCTCTGAAATACCTGGGTTCCTGGAAACAACTCATTGACCAGCATGTGGCAGCCAGCCGGATCAGACAATCCTCAAGCTAATATGCCTCTCCAAGCTTGATCATCCCAAAGAAGGACCCTACCAAACTTTCAAGATGGGTACGCGATTACCGCGTCTTGAATAGCCTGACCGTGCGGGACCGTGCCTCATTACCCAACGTGGACGTGTTGGTCAGGCTGGTAGCAACAAGGAAGTTTTTTTCAATTATAGACTTGACCAATGCCCTCTTCCAAACAAGAATGAGAGAGGCTGACATTCCTCTGACGGTGGTGCACACACCGTGGGGCTTATACGAGTGGTGCGTTATGCCTATGGGATTCACAAACGCGCCTAGTACACACCAAGGCCGACTAGAGGAGGCACTGGGAGAATACTTGAATGACATCTGTGTGCTCTACCTGGACAACATAGTGGTTTTTTCAAAATAAGAGGAAGAACATATAGAAAATACTAGGAAGGTTCTACAAAGACTACAAGAATGCAACCTGTACTGCAGCAAGAAGAAGACCAAACTGTTTTTAGAGGAAATCAAGTTCTTGGGTCATTGGATTTCAGAAAAGGGGATCAGGGTGGACAATGAGAAGGTGAAACAGGTGCTAGACTGGAAGACACCCAAATCAGATGGAGGGGTAAAGAAATTTCTAGGGACAGTACAGTGGATGAAGAAGTTTATCTGGGGGTTACAGAATTACATCAACAAACTGACTCTCCTGACAAGCAGCAAATTGGATCCTACAAAGTTTTGGTGGACAGAACTCGAAGACAGTGCATCCAAGAACATCAAGAAACTCATGACCTCTCTACCTCACCTGAAGAATGTTGTCAGCCCTGAGCACATGTACATGTAATAAAGAGATGACTAAGAATACAATAAGCCCCCTGAACTCATAATTACATATATGTACATACTAAAAACAGTAGGTAACATATATGTAACATATATGTAAAAACCCATAAAACACATTAACACCTCATAACTCAATGTCAAGAGTTAAATATGCTTATATTAAATAATGTACATAATAAACTTAAACCTTCATGACCATAACCAATAACAATTGGCAATCACCACCCAAACCCAAATAGTGATAGAAACAAATGTCACAAAAAGTTAGGTTAAGAGAGAGGAATATATAAACCCTCCCTCTCAACCTCCCACAGACAAATCCCCCCCAGAGAATAATATCTTTACAAAAATACTTTTAAGGACTAACAAAAGTTCTATTCAAGTAATAATCAATGATCTTACAAAATTAAGACTAGTGATACACTTCAAACACTTTTAAGTTCCCTGATTAAAAGTAAGTAATATCAATTCTCTCCTCTTGGATCCCCTACTTTCCCTGAGTAGGATATATTCTAGGTTAGTGACCTTAAGAAGCACTTCAGGCTGGTGACTTCCAAAATCACCATAATTTGGTGACTTTATTGATAACCAGATTAGTGAACTCAATCACTCTTTAATCTGTAATTCTGAAGATTAAATGAAGGTGTTGGATCCACCATTCATTAAGACTTGTTTGAATACTCCTCCAAGCCAAATCCCCTCTCTTATCCTCTCTTTTTATTTGTTAAATCATAATTGTAAATACTATATAATTGAAATATATACGTAAATTATAACCTAAAACATATCAATACCAATTTTAGTGAGCCTTGACTACTCAAAAGGAATACCCAACCCTCACAAATATAGACTTCACCTCAGATGACCCGCTTTGGCTTTTCACAGATGCCAGCGGGTCAGATCTGGGCACAGCGCTCTTTCAAGGTCAGGACTGGAAGAGGACATTGCCGGTAGCTTACAAATCACATCAGATGACTCCAGCAGAAAAGAACTATCCTGTACATGAACAGGAGCTATTAGCAGTCATTGACGCGCTGCATAAATGGAGGATGCTCTTGTCAGGAATGAAAATTAATGTCATGAGTGATCACCACTCACTGACGTATCTACTAAAACAACACAACTTGAGCAGATGGCAAGGCAGGTGGATTGAAACCCTAGCAGATTTTGAAGTGAAGTTCAAGTACATCAGAGGAGAAGACAACTCCATTGCGGACACATTGTCAAGGAGAGACATGGACAATGACGCAGTCACACAAGAAGGCATTCATTGTGTAGCAAGCCTCATTGAACCACGCTCGGTATCATCAGGAACCATCAAAGGTATGATATGCAAACGCTACAGCCAAGACGGCTTCCACAGAGCACTAACTGCGGTGATGCCAACAATGCCCCCGCCGCTCTGCCTAAAATAGTGAGAGTGCAGCAGCAGCGAAGCGCGCGCCCCGCCCTCACTATACAATTATCCTTATAGCGCGGTATGCGCTTAGCTATAACTAACATCAAGCTGTATTTATACATAGCGTATTACATGTGCGCACTTTGTAGCGGTATTCCGCTAAGCTATGGTGCCACATAGCGCCTTTGAGCGCCATAGTGATCTGGAATAATCCGAGTTGGAAGACCACCTGTACCACCCATCTCTGTTCAACTCCACATATCCAAGTCCCTCAATCTACTCCACGCCATCAAAATCAAATGTCGATGCCACCTCCAGGAGTCTGAGGGTAGTTAATCCTGTCAGAAGACCACCCGTACCACCCATTTCATTTCCTCAAGTACCTTTACTGCCCACACCTCCGCATTTAAACAACCATACGACCATGCTTCTCTTTTCCACTCCTATACCGTTGGGGCCTTCTATTTCCATCATAAAAGGCCCTGAGTCTCCATGTAAGTATTTCATTTCCCTTCTCTCCAGATCGAGTTCACTCTTGATATAGATTTCTTCTGACAACCCCATTAATTATCATTATAAATTTTATCAAATTTTTTATCACATCAATCTAGGTATCAAAATCATCATGAGTCCATCTTCAGATACTTGTGTTACAATATTATCGTGTGTTACGATATTATTGTGTTAGGTAGTCAAAGATTAAATTACCCGGTTAGGCAGTTGGGGTAAAAGAGAGGTATTGGAAGTGGTTAAGCGAGATGGTTGGTAAAAGTAGGCTAAATTGGAAGACATGAATGAAGGGATGGAATTATGATCAGTCGAATTCAGGGGCTAATGTTAGAATCTTTCTGAGGGTTATATAGTCTTGATTGCACTTTTCTTTTTCCTCTTTTTGTGGTTCTTTTCATGTTGAAAAGAATCATTTCTGTTTAATCATTTTTAAATATTTTCCTTTACGCGTGCTCATCTCAATTCCTTCGAGCTCACAGGTAGTTAAACCTCTTCTGTTGTTTCCTTTAAACCTGTTTTGGTATTTTTGATTGTTCTGTCATCCTTTCTACAACTCTTCTGTGTTTAGGTTCGTATCTTTGTGTTCTCGACGTGACTAGCGGATAGCTATAGTCTAACGTTGTTACCTGTGCCCTCAGGTTACCAATTTCATGTCGAAAAGAATCATTTCTGTTTAATCATTTTTTAAATATTTTCCTTTACGCGTGCTCATCTCAATTCCTTTGAGCTCGCAGGCTCGTATCTTTGTGTTCTTGACGTGACTAGCGGATAGCTATAGTCTAACGTCGTTACCTGTGCCCTCAGGTATACATTCTTCATACTATAGACCTATCTAGTTGAACAGTCACCTCTTATTCTACAAGAATATTGAGATTTCCTATTTGTCGAGACAACTTTATAGCTCGTAGCTACACTCAAACTACCCTCCAAATTCGAGGAGAAACAGCATCACTTGTCCCACCTTTGCCATCATCAGCTCAATCTCTTAGGACACGTAGCCCAGTTTGCCCTCGGCCTGGCTACATGATGCAGTCACCAGACTCACGGCGTGCACTGCAATTAACTACTGAGGAATCTGGAGAATCCAAACCTGAGAACAAGGCATTGGATTTGGCTTTGACCGCATCTGTCCCACAATCACCTGCCCCATTGCATTTGAAGAAAAGGATCCCCAAAGGGGCAAATCATACGGTTGGCCATTGTAAACGCAAAAGTAGGGCCAGTTGAAACTTTTCAAATTCATCACAAACTCGATCAGCACCTGTGAAGAAGAAGAAAAAGAGTACCATCACTGTCCTTGATGTAAGCTAACCCTAACCCCTTTGTTTCTTGTTTCTTTTTCCCTCCTTTTCTCTTTTTGATTATATATAATCAAAACTTTCTCTCTCTTTTAGGATTACGATGTCCCCAGTGGCCTCGATGTCTACCAAGATTCCGACATTGAAATCATCAAGACTCCTGATGTCAAGGCTAAGCAAGATCTTGGCCGTGTCTCGAAACTATTGGAACATTATCACAATCCTATCCATATGAAAGGAGAGGTGAGTCTCAACATTCTTAATCTCAACTTTGCGTTTTATCATTCTCATTGAACAGATGATATCACTAACATCATTCCTCCATTAGTCCGGTGATGATCCCCGTAGGTACAAGTGTCGATACTGTCACGAATATTTCGCAAGAGGAAGACAAAGTTATTACAACTTGTACTCACATCGAGATGGTGCCAAGGACCGACCGGAGTGCCCTGAAAGACATCTTGCCATTCAAGAAGGCCATGATCTACCTCAAACCTGGAAGCAACAGCAAGATGACATAGTACGAGTACCCTCCAGCAACCTAAAATCAACTCTTGATTCCTTTCTTTCTCAGTCTTTGTTCAGTGTTGACCTTCTCAACACTGTCTTAGTGTTCTGGATCTTACGTCATGCGCTCCCATTCACTTGATTCAACAATCCAGGACTTCGAGCTGCGTTTAGGTTATCTAATTGATTGGCCAATATATGAGGACCTACATGGGCATCTCAAACTGCAAAGGCAATCTATCAGGAGCTCTCTCAAGCAGTCATCAAGAAACTTCAGGTAAGTTGTTTCATCTTTCCCATTTCCCATCAGTTCTTTCCACTTTGATGACAGTACTTTTTTTTTGCTGATAATTTCATCTTCCCTTATGTATGTTACACTCAAACAAGGGCAAATTTTGTCTCATTTACGTTGTTTGGACCACAAAGGGTCGCCGTAAAGCCTTCATAGGTGTTTCGGTCACCTATATCGATGACAAGTGGAAATTCCAGACTCAGCACCTCACACTCAAGTTAGTCACCTGGCACCACGCTGGCCGTCTCCTTGCACAGCCAGTTGGACAATTTTTGATTTCAGATGACTTACATCAAAAGATGAGTTTCTATTCTCTCTTTTTTTCTTTTCTTTTGTTTCATTCTTGTGTGATTCATGTAAGCTAACCAGTTTGAATTGGCTAATCACATGTTGGCTCAGACAACCAAATCCGGAAGTCCAAACGCAACCATGGCAACCAAACTATCAACTATGTTCAGCCAAGCTGACCACCCTGAGCATTGGGACTTGGCCGCAAACCAGGTCAAGTGCTATGCGCACAAGATCAGCCTGGTGGTCAAAGCAGGCCTCAAGGCCTTAGGTTTGCGTGCTGGGCACATCGAACCTACCACTTCACCCGGTGTCACATTACCAGTACCTACTACAATACTCAATCAGGGTGACAACGACCTCCAATTTGATTCTTCCAATGATGAGGAGGATCAAGACAATCCTGATCTTGACAAACATTCAAGTGACTTGTTTATTGACTCCACATCAGACAACAACTCCGACAGTGGTGGAGATGACTCCAATGTTGCTAAGGCTGTTCGTAAGGTAAGTGTAACTCTGCTAATCATACCTTTTTATCCTTGCCCAATCTGACATGTCATCATCTGACCTAGGCCAAAAATTTCAACGGTTTATGTACCAGAAGCTCAGCAAGGCGTCAAGAGTTTCTAGCCAAAGCCAAACAGTTGGATTACAATGGCCAATCACCGATCTCTGGATGGGGAGTGTGATGGAATGTGGATGCTGACTACCTCAAAAGGTTGAGTGATGCACGTGATGTGAGTCCCCCTCTTTGATGCTTTCTTCTCACTTTTTCTCTTCCTCTTTCTCATTTCCTGTCCTCTTGTATCTTGTTTGGTAGGTTGACAATGCAATTCTCCTCACCGATGGCAAAACTCATTATTACCAGGGTCTACACATAACTGCGTATGAATGGGACTTGATTGATTCATTGATTAAAATACTTGAGGTGAGTTTGATTGTATATCCTCTTTACGTTCTCTTCATTAACATCTTATCATCTCCCAACAGGTCTTTCTTTATGCGACCAAACGCATCAAAGGGAACTCATTGACTGGCTGTATCTTACTCGCTGAATACTCACGCATGGTTCTCAAACTGACTTGTCTCAAAAACAATTCTACTGACCCAGACCTCAGTCACATGCTTGGGTTGATGCGCATCAAACTAGAAGGTTATCAAGACAAGGCCGTTGCCTCAGATGTGATTGTTTTGAGTACAATATTCAACCCGCGATTCCAACTTCAATTCTTTGACTTCAATTACCCCGACCAGGTTTCCCGAGCCAAAAATCTGTTCACCGCAGTCTTCAACAAAGCTCTTGACGACTGGCCCAAAGATTCTAACATCACCAATGTGGAAGATGTACCAGTAACCCTAACACCACCTGTTTCAAACCTCACCGACTTTTCCAACTTTGATGTCTTTACAACTCACGTCTCTTCTCAATCAGCTGCGGACAGACACCAGAATGAATTGGTTGATTACATCAAAGGTGCCCATTTATTACCTGCTGGTCAAACTGAGCTTGGTTGGTGGAGGGTAAGTTTGCTTGTTTGCTATCATTTTCTCCAATCAACTTCATCTCACAGTGTTTCTTGCTTATAGGAGCATGCCAAAGATTTCCCCGTACTTGCATCACTTGCCCGTGACTATCTCGCTTTAATAGGCACATCTTGCCCATGTGAACGTACCTTTTCATCCGCGGCAGATATTGCGGTGCCTAGTTGAGCATCATTAACAGGCAAGATGATTCAAAAGCTTGTAGGAGTACGCGAATGGTTTAAATCAAAAGTCAAACTATCAGGTAAATTTGCTGAAGCTGCAGCTTATATCTTAGCTTACAAATCTTTGAGCACAAAGGCTAAGAAGTAGTTTCTTGTTTTTTTCAAAGTTATGTTCTCTTTCTTTCTCTCAAACTATTTTCTTTCCCTTTTCAAAGTTTTGTGTGCGTTCTCTCTGTGATCTCTTGGACATCCCCACTCTGCCATCCATGATACAAGTAATCAAGCTGGAATTGGTGTCATAAGAAATTAGACTGCGCTGCCTGCCGCTATCTGAGCCAGGTTTTGACCATAGCAAAGTGGTGCAATCCAAATCTGCGCACCACTCTAAGAGCCCATAGCAACCACCAAATTATAGCAAAGCAATTTGGTGGCTAATCCTAGCAACAGATAGCTAAGCTGGTAAAATCTTGATTTTGAGTGCAGCAAAGCGGAGCGCGGGAGCCTTGATGCGAATTCACAAGAAATGTGTGTTAGAAAACGGCCTACTTTTTTTCAAGGGTCAACTATACATCCCCCCATCTGAAAAATTGCAAGAGGAACTGATAGGAGAGGCTCACTCACCATTGGGACATCTGGGCAACCTCAAGACTATTACTGACTTAAGGCAAGACTTCTTCTGGCCAAAGATCGCAATAGAGGTGGAACAATATGTTTGCTCCTGTGATGTCTGTCAACACATCAAGACACCAACAGTTGCACCAGCAAGGAGGATGTTGACTCCACCAATGCCAACCACTCCCTTGAAGTACATTTCCATTGACTTTGTAGGGCCCCTTCCAAAAGTTAACACCTACAACATGCTCATGACATGCACTTGTCAATTGTCGGGCTTCCTGCGCATCATTCCATGCGGTCAGACCAACACAGCAGAGAAGACCACAAATCGGTTCTTCTTGGGATGGGTGAGAACCTTTGGTGCGCCAGAATCCATCATTAGCAACCAAGACAAGGTGTGGACCATGGCATTCTGGAAGGGGCTCATGGAGAGGTTGGGTACAGCTTTTCACATGTTGACTGCATTCTACCCTCAAGCGGACGGAAGGAGCAAGAGAAGCAACCACACTGCAGGCCAGGTATTATGGACCTTCGCGGCAAAACAGCAGGGCAAGTAGCTCAAACCACTGCTAGCGGTAGAGTATGCCATAAACGGGGCAGTCAGCATTGCAACGGGCAAGTCTCCTTTTGAACTAGTGTTTGGCAGGACGCAAAGGACACTCAAAGCGGGGGAAGCACAAGAGGACACGCCGCAAGCACTTAAGAAGCGGTTCAACACACATAAAAGTTCATGGGCAATGGCAAAAGACGCTTTATGCACTAGCCGAGTCCGTGAAGCCCTCCAATACAACAAGAAACATTGACAAGTGCCTCCAATTGAAGGACGCTTGTCAGTACTACTTGGCTCAGGCAACGGGGGCAGGAGGCACAGTGAAGCTCCAGGAGAGATACAAAGGTCCTTATTGGGTCAGAAGGGTATTCAACTACAGTAAGAATTTGGAGCTGGAGCTACCAACTGGCAACCAATGGCACAAAGTCTTACACTTCTCAGAAATTGAGCCTTACGTGGAGCGCAAAGAAGGGGAGGGTGCAGAGTAAGGCAAAAGGGTCTGAAAGCAAGTCCCTCCCAAAGTATGCACCGCCTGGGTATCTACTCCCCAAAAAGTACCATAAAAAACATACCTTGGCTACTCTGTGAGCACATCAATTTGTCCTCTCCCTCTAGATTGGCCACCACGGGACTACCTTGGCAAGGCTTTGGTTGTAGACTTGACTACGCAGCTCAGCAGTTTTACAACATCATAGAATTCTATTTTTCTTCTTCTCTATCTTCTTCTGTTTTCTTCTGTTTTCTTCTGTTTTCTTCTTTTCTCGCTCTTTTTTTCTTTTTTTCTTGGTTTAGTTTCTCTTGTTCTTCTTGTTTTTGATTTGATCTGCAAGCCTTATAGGTAATTCAGCCAGTTATTGTGGCGTGAGGTGATAGAGGATTAAATATAACACTTTGTGACAGATACATGACATATGTAGACTGAGGTTTAGTTATATACTATTGTACTATTTAAGATGATATTCCTCATTTGACAATCAATTTAATACTCTGATCAGTGATACTAGATCTTCTCTTTGTTCCGCTGACAACACTGACACCCCTGCAATTGATCCCAACAGCAAACCTCTTTTAGTCACAGAGCATTGGCTAGCAGAAAAAGAGCAACATAAGCCAGATGATTTTGTAACTGCCACCCCCAACCTTGGTTTCAACAACAGAGAATCTGATCCCAAAATGAGAAACAGCCACTGAGGCCACCAGATTTTAAAGCTTTGCATATTTATCTTTTGAAATGTCCTATCACAAATATCTACTTGGAAAGTAATCAAACATAATTAAAGATAACAGAGGTGGTACTAGTAATAGCAAACCAGGTACAATGAAACAGCCACAGAAAGGGTTTTATATGAAGAAATATTAAAAAAAGCAAACAGATAGTGGAATGTCTTTGAGTACTGATGACAGGGTTACAATGCAACAAAACAGATTCACTTTTGAGCTTCCTAGTTAGATAGCTGTGTTGAGGGGCATGATGGTGACAGTCTGAACAGATGGCAAATTGGTAGCAGGAGTGCTTCATGATACATAATATCCTTGGACACGACATCATTTAATCATGTGCGCGCAGGAACTCTTCAACTAAAGACCATGGCCAACATCACATCATACTCCTGCCACACAAGCATATCTTATGCGCATAGGCTGCACTGTCATCATTCAACTCAGGAACCCGGTCTTCATAATCCGTGTTTGACTCGCCATTTCGACTGATCGTGCGGATGCGTCAGTTCTCCATCTAGATGACACACTATCGCGCATTTTGTCACGATTTCAACCTCATCATCCGCTTCGAGATCATCACACCTCGTTATGAAGTGCGTCGAAGAATTTCCATCTCCAGTTGTCCGACAAACTTTTGCCCAGTGCCACCATTTGTTTTGTTCGACTTCCCGCTTTCGGTCCCGGTTGAGTTCAATCTCTTCCGGTCTCATTCTGAGCACTGGGGTTGATGTACCACTGCCTGGGCAAGTCGTATTAGGAGGCCGACCTGGCCGTGTTGACCTAGTGGATACCTTGTCAAGTTCACGGGCTAATTCTGATGTGATGGAGACTGAATAGGGGTTTTCGGTAGTGCGAATACAAGTTGAGATTTGGCTGCATGCATCTGAATCAATGAAGGAGGGGGACGGTAGTATGTAAGGCGGTGGGAGTGTATAGGAAGTCGTAAGACGCGCTTCAAATGGGCTTGCGAGTTCGTCGGTTGGAAGTCGTGGGGGACGAGGAACAGTCATAAGGGAGCGATCGAGGTCTAACCGACACATGGGTGAAGACCGCGAGCCAAGAGGGGAAGGTGAATCGAGTTCGAGCGGAGTGATGGGGCGTTTGGAAGTGTTGACTGCTTTTGAAGATAGATGAAGATAGTTAGGTGAGGGTGGTGGAGTTGGGAATGAAAAGGACGATGAACCTAATCTTGTGTTCATCCTACGCCGCTTGTGACCCGGCTCACGCGGTAAGATCCTTGGATATGAGAATGAGGAACCTTCGCAGGAAGAGGCTGAAGAGGGACATGAAACCGAGGAAGCTGAATCAGGAATCGTGATAAGTTGCGGATGAGCAAAGCTGATAGATGCTTTTGAACCAGTTGAGGAAGTGGGCCTGCTAGTAATTGACTGTTAATGATCGATCATACGGAAAGCGGAAAGTCAATCAGCTGAATTCTAGATGCATCTCAAAGAATGAATGTGTTATGAAAATGAAATTCCATTGTTGATGAAGTAGCGTTGAATTTAGCGATGGATGTTGGTGTAGATATGATGAGTGTGGTTGCGCGAGTCTGAGTGAATGTTTGACATCCTGAGATTGATAGTTTTGCTTTTCAAAGAGAGAGACACACAAGAGATGACGACAATGAAGGATACAATCCAAAATGTGACTGACCATGACTAGTGAAAGTAAGTTCAACTATCGAAGTTCTGGTAAGGGGTTCAATCTAGTTTTGTCCTTGAGTTTTAAATGAGTTGAGGACAAAAGTGAAAAAAAAGTTCAAAGCTTTCTATTGAACCAATGAAACGGTAAGACATGGATAGGTTTTAAGTGTGTGTGTATGGAGATTTAAGTTCAATCAAAACATCAAAACAATCCTATGAATAACTAACCACTGTGATATTGAAGACTCTTGATTTCTTTACCAGTTACTCAGAGCTTTGTCTGTTTCAGAATAGAACGAGTCGAGATAAAAGCAAATGTAAGTATTGAGTGACAAAACTATGTAAGAGTCAACACTGTCACATGACTTAAGGGGTTTGAACAGATGAGATGAAAGGGAAAGAAATTTAGAAAAAGATGGAGAAATTCAGTAGATGGTGGAAGATGTCAGACCGAGAGTGGATGTACAGTACAAAGAAAGGAAACCTAAAGAGTTGAGTGAGATGCAAAAATAGAGACTGCCTCACCTGTAAACTTCAGGTGTAGTGATGTAGTCAAAGGGTTTCAGGTAGGATGATGAACAAGGAGTGGAAAGCAGATATGGATGACTTGTGAGAAGGATAGCATGAAGAGTAGGGTAAAAGGATTTCAAAATGGGGTACTTGGATCATACTTACTTGGACTAATAGTTTTGGCTGATGATGAGATGTGAAGTTGTGGTGTGAGTTGCTAGTGAATCAGAGTTTTGATGGTAGAATGTGGGGCTGAAAATGAAGGACAAGTTGGGTTGAAAATGAAGTTGGCTAGGGTCTTGTATTGTATGAGGTTACAATTGAAGGATAATAAAAACTGACCTTGACATTCACAGCTCTTGAAATCTTTCCTGAGTCAAACTTTGAATAAGAAGTGCCAATGTTCAAGTAATCTGATCGTAGGTGGAACTCAGAAAGGCAGCTTGATTCAATTTATAAATGATCCTCAGTCATGCAGTATGATGATGGCTGTAACGGAGGTTTATCGAGTTAGGATGTGTTACCAAACATCAATGATTTTGTAAAGTGTAAGGGGGAGAAGCTGATAGAAGGCTTTAGACTCGAACCCGGCCTATTTATAACGTACAGTCGGATTTAACCGTACTTAATTAACACCAAAACCATGGTTTTAGCCTTGGCCCTAACCTAACTTGACAAAATTTTGCTCTCATCTAGTCAAAACCCTACTTGCCTGTATGAAGTGCTAATCTGTATGTAAAGCTGTTGTCATGCCAATGGTAGTTCAAGTATTGACTTGTGCATAGCAATCCACATGTTGACCTCACCTACCCCTACTGTACAGCCATTCCAACAAAATTGGTCCTACACAAAGTTGTTCTGGGACTTTGCCACCAAGGTTTCCACAAAGCCAGAAAAGAAAATTTTGGCTGTGTTCTTCTTCATTGTGGGAGTTGATCAAATTTCAGAAAGCCAGAATACGTTTTGACTTTCACGTTCTGGCTTTCTGGACTTTGATCAACTCCCTTGAGGTGGTCTGTCAAGAGGCTATCAAAATAAGTTCAGTCTTTGATCAAATGGGAGAGATTGATGGGAAAGAAAAGGAATGGTACGTGTGTCTGGCTCTCCATTTGGTTAACTCCATGTTCTGTTCTTCCAAAGAATGCATACAAACTGTTGTATTCAAGGTTGGCGGGCTGGTTACGTTTTTGCTCTGAATCCAGTTGATTGTCCAAATCCTACTGCAAATCCACTGTGAGTGGACGCACTGATTCCTCAACATTTTTGACAATACACAAGTATTTGTAAGTATGAGATAGAATTAGACTATAGGAATAGAGATAAAATTGATAGAAAGCAAAAAAAATACCCCTAACCCAACCATTTGGCTTCTCTGAGTCCCTGGTTGACGTGGACAACCTCAATTCTTCACAGAGTCTGAGCTAGCTAACCCACCATCTGTTATCAAAACAAAACATTCTCAATTTCTGTTTGAGATACCTATGGAAGTGACCCAGTTAACATATATCAATTATTGAAAATATTTTTGATTAGTAATACAATACTTAAACCATAAAAGAGACAAGAAAGGAATGTCTTACTTGGAGCAAAGAAACCAAGGCACCAGCTGTTCACCAATATCTAGATAACCAGGTAGAGAGGCCAATTGCTCTTGACACCAATGAAAATGTCCATTGCGCACATCTCTACCTAGCCCTAAGTCCACTACGCCCCGGAAAGAGTGGGAAGAGGGTGTTATCATTCCTGGGTGTTGTCTGGAAGGTTTGACTATGCAAGACAAGCAACAAGGCTGGCTGGCAAGAGGGTTGTTAGTCTCATTGCCCAAAACTTCAATCAAATGAAGGGTTGGTTGCTTAGACATGATCAGATTTGAAAATTATGGAATTAAGATGGGTGAGTTGAGATTGATCAAGTGGATAATGATAAAATTGATATGGGTGAGCTGAGATCAATTGAGTAGAAGAAAAATCAAGCAAATATTAGACACAGATCAACAACTCTACAGATAGGAGTCAATGAGAATGAAAGGAATGGATTGAAATATAAATACCTTTATACACTGCTCCAAATCACTCCTCTCTGGACACCCAGATGGGGACCATACCCCCATCAAGATTCTGGTTAGGATATCAAGACAAAGTCTATATGATTTTCAGAAGATCTCAGAAGGACCTGGATGTTATGAAGTTCAAACTGCATGAATGATTCATAGAGTCTCTAGCTAATTCCAATGTCCTGTTAGATGCATTCAGTTGAGCCCAAAGTGTTGTAACAGGCAAGCTCATGCTGAAACTGTCTTGTAGTTTAGCATGAGATCTCATGCTAGTGTATTTCCCCTTTCATGAGGTATTGTACTAGATCTGTCTTGTAGTTTAGAATGAGATCTTGTGCTGGTGTACTTCCCCTTTCATGAGATATCATACTGGATCTGTCTTTTGGTCTAGCATGAGATCTCATGCGAGTGTATTTCCCCTTGCACAAGATATTGTAGTGGACCTGTCTTTTAGTCTAGCATCAGATCCCATGCTAGAGAAGAATAGAGTTCCAGTGTGAGACCTCATGACAAGGGGAAATAAATTCCCAACATGAACTCAGCCAAATCCAACCAATTCTTGGGGCTTCCATGAACATCTTCAACCTCTAACACTATATGCATATAATATCTGGGTACATGAAAGATGGCTGAATGAAATTCCAATTGTACAGATTTCCCCACCACTGGTTACAAACATCTGACGGCTTTCAGAAATTATAATGAAAGTTTGGGAAAATTTTGATGTGGGAGTGGTCCCCATCTGGGTGTCCTGAGAGGAATGTTTGGGAGAAGTGATAAGAGATAGCAGTTAGTTGGTCTACACTTTCAAAAATTGATTCTGAAGCCACAAAGTGTTGAGAGAGAGTAATGATGAGTTTGAGTGGAATTAAAAGTCCATGTTGTAAATGGGGGACATTTGATTATTAAGTCAAAACTTCTTGAATGAATTTCTAAGGCGTCACAAGGAATGGTTGGTATTGGAGATATTGATTGGTAGCTTTTGGTATTGTGGTAAAGCGCGCTGTCTGAACTTTGGGCAGTGTGGGGTTGTAGATTGTGAGCAGAAAGCTCAGAGTCCCCAAAATTTGGCCCCAAATGTCAACAGAAAGTGCGACACTCGGGGTCTGAGCTCAAGCTGTCAACTGGAACTGATTTTGACCAGACATCCAACAGAGCATCCGTTGGATCCGGATGCCAAACTGGCCTCTAAAATTGTCCGGTAGCTGGTCAATCCGCCGGTTTGGTTGTTGGAATGGGGGGGAAAACCTGATATCCGGTGGATATTTGGTGAATTTTTCAAATAGAAAGACTAGTGCGCTGAGACCCCATTATTCTTTTGGTCTTACTAAAAACCCCCTCTGATGGACAGCTAGTCGCCGGAATTGCCAAAAGATGCATAGCCATGTTTTGAATTGTTGATTGTTGATGAGCCGTTCAGTTCAACCAGACCAGTGAGGTACAACCGGTTGTAATTCTCAAAGGTCTCAAGGTCATCAGAGCTCTGACTGGTCAGAGGTGAAGACACTTGTTGGTCTAATGAAGAGATTAATTTCTTGATTTTTGATGAGATTGATTGTTGGATGGTTAAGTTGATTCAGTCGCCAAACAGTGAAATCTATGAAAAAAATCAAAAATCAAATAGGTCACAGGGTGTTTTGGCCCAAAGCGCCGGATATACACTGGACATCTGTAATATGCGGATATCCGGTGTAAATCCGTCCCATCCAACGGTTAACCAATGGTTAGCGGTTTGACTCTTGTATGGGAGGGTTTTGAAAAAAAACTGATTGGATTTTCTCCGATCGGTGTGGATAAAATCAAATATCCGCCGGTTTGGATGTCGGAATGGCCCCAAGGCGCCGGATACCTGCTGGTTGACAGCTTGAGTCTGAGCTCCCCAGGGAGCGGAGCAGCTAATCCTGGTGCTGTGCTCTTCACTGTCCTCAACTCTGCAAGCCAGATTTTGTCCTCATCGAACAATAATGAGATCAAGTTTATCAAAGAAACAATAACAATTTGAATCTAATAGATTCTTCCAATCTATTAGAATCAAATTATAATCACTTCTAAGATACTGGCAAAGATAAATTGAATATCCTGGCATATCCTATAAGTGAGATTAAAGACACAGTGATTAGATGCTCAATTCTCCCAATTCATAACAATCAAATAAGATTAACTTCTAAGATAATCACAATGGTAAAATCAATATACTGAGATATCTCATAAGTGAGCCTGATGAGAAATGAGATCAATGATAGAGTCAAAGCCCATTGAAAAATAATACTATCATAAATTGACATATCAACTATGGATCAAACTTGTAAGTTGAAACATTTCAAGATGTAAAAAGTAATGATCTAAAAACATATTTGTCAGCCAAGAACATGAGTTGAAACAGAGAAAGGATTGAAAACAAAACACCCCTTATGGTAGATACTCAAGTATGTGATGCCGGTTTCATCATCAATTGACAGATGTATGTAGTGTTTGAGTTATCTGTGGTGTCCTTTTGGGCCATAGGGTGGTGTATGAGGACAGAGGTTTAAGCTGGAAGTGAGTTGAATAAATGAGTAATGATGAAGGGGGGAATACAAAGAGGCCTTGATGTGGAGCTCTGCACACAACCACTTGTCAACTTTTTCAGATGCTCTCAATCCAAACCACACCACACAAACAGAAATGGCCAATTGATTGCTCAACCAGGATGCAGCTATATCCAACAAGATCAAAGCATGGATGTGGCTCTTCAGCTTGAGCTTCTGTTTTAATTAATTCTAGTTTGTAGACTTTGAGAGAAGAATTCAAATACATAGGATAGAACCTTGGAATGCTCCTATGGATGTGTGTGACAAAAAATGTGCTTTTTGGGAGGTTTTTTGGGCAAAAATCAAGCTTGTGCATGACCAGATGTGGAGTTCTTGCCAACTTCTGCCCAAATGTGCACAATTTAAAAGGTGATTTTGTGACCTGGCAGGGTTAGGTTCCCCCTTATCTGTCATTCAGTGGAGGTTGATGGAGAACTGCAATCAGGTATTTTCAAAGCTAAAGCCTGTTCAAGCTGCCAGCTCTTCTCAGAAACTCCCAGGTTTAACCTTCTAGAAATCCAAACAGCTCTCATTGCCCCACAAAACCCCACATATGAACGCATATACACATACCCGCCAGAACAACCACATTCAATTACTATCCAGCCTTATCAAACCTTGCCAAAATCAACAGTAAACATGTAACAGATTGTTGCACATGATAGCTGGACACCATTTTCTACAAACCTGATTATCCAGTCATAACAGCAAATCAAGGTTTGACATTGACTGAGTTGAAATACTCTCTCTTGGATGCTACTGATGTAGTATAGGTATTTTTGCCTATTTGAGCCTTCTACAGGTTTCAAATTTTGTGAAGTTGGTGACGGTTGCACATGATTCCAAGGGTCATATGCATCTTGACAATTTGATTGACTGCTCTCATGACAAATTAGCAAAATGAAAATCTTGGCCTGATGATGGGAAGATATCTGACTAGGATTTAAGGATTATAAATATATATATATATATATCTTCATGAATACAATCAACACTGGACCAGCTACACAGGGAGCAGCTGAAGCTCAGCTTCTTCAAATAGTGCTTTGAGGCTGGTCAGCTTAGCAGACACCAGTCACACTTTGAAATTTTGGAAAAAAAGTGTAAATTCAGAAGCGCTTCTGAAATTCAGACCCCCTCATTTCAGTCAATCTGCCCAAAGCATCCTGCAAATGATACACCAGATACCTAATCCTGTTGAAACATCCAACCAAGAGACCCTAACAAAGAGAGATGTGCTTACCTGATACCATCAATCTTCATGGAGAAACTCTATCTAAAAATTTGCCCCTCCCTTAAGCCCCTTGCATCACATTTACCACCTTTGTGTTTTTGCACTTGAAAGTTTCTCAGTCAAATCATTTCATCACCAGTTCAACTCTCATCAAATCATTCACAATATCATATTTCCCAATCTTTCATCTTTCAATACCATTCCATGTCTTCCATTTTACAGTTTGTTTCCAGGTCATTTGTCTCATAGTATCTTGAGCAGTTCACTTACCATACCTCTTCAATTGAGGTTGTTCTGGCAATCATCTTCTCAATTGAAATCTGCTGGTGGGGATGTGTCTGATTATAATTCCAGTCAGACAAATCATAATCCCTCATAATCTTGCCCTCAATGTCAATGGAAGTGTCCTCAAAATTGGGGAATGATCTCACCCAGCCCCAACATCAGACACAAACTATCTATTCAAGGGCATGAAGCTCTTTCCCTTTCTAAGCATTTTGCGTTTGACTGGAGCATGCAAGATAAGATAACAAAAGGGTGATCATAAGTATTTCATGAGAGAAAAGCACATCCATAGCTAAAGAGAAGAAGACCTACCTGGAGCGCACAAGATAAGATAAGGAAAGGGTAAAGAAATAAAGCCCTTTCCCAGCGTGGCTCCAGTAGTCTTATGTGCAAGTTTTGTTATGTCAGAGTTACGTAACACAACAAATGATGGTAGACAAACAAGTGATCTATCAAGCTAGATGGATAGCTGATCAGGGGGGAAGATTAGTGACAAGCACATCAGTGATAAGTAGATTTAGTGGAATATATCAAGGCTCCTAAGATATTGGGCAGACTATTCTAAAAAATTGCCCTTGTGTCATAGAAGTTTCAATGTTTGAAATTTATCCTTCAATAAAGTATAAAAAATTGTAAATCCTAAAATCTACAATTCTTCTATGCTACAAAAGTTAAGTAGTAAGTTTTCCTTCAAAAAGATGTCTAGATGACTATTGAGGGTAATTGCCATGGATTTGTTGGTGGTGCAGTGACCTTCATCAATGACAATTGGGAATTTGATACTTTTCACCTTACGTTAAAATGTGTGGGTTGGCAACACACAGTTGAGTGAATAGTGGAGCCAATGGTCAATATCTTGGAAAAGCAAGATTTGGTGAATAAGATGAGTGTTGCATTTCATCACATTCTTATTTCTCTCTCTTTCAATAGGCTTACTGTTATGAATTCAACCACCCCTTTGTCAAACCATCAATTCCAGATCTGATATCAACACAATGGCTAGAGAGGTGCACTCCCAATTCCTATCTCTACCTACACTTGGGATGCACACACAATGCATATTTGCTGTTTCTACCACAAGATGGCTTTGATTGTGAGAGTAGGTCTTGCAGTGCTTGGTCTCAAAGTACCCCCTAGAAAAACAAAGATTGCAATGTGCGGACACTTCCCTGATGTACGTACAACTGACATCATCAAAGAAGAAGAGGGACAAGATGCTTCAGACAATGTTGGCCCAGTGGCTGAGGTACCCTATGTACCTCAACCGCCCCTTGTTGATAACCTGAAAACCAGACTAAATTTTCAAGAGCTTGTTGAAAGAGAACAAGATAACAATGAGCCTGAAATATTGCTTTTGAGGAAGACGAGTGGGATGCCGCAGATGCCCAAAATGCTGGTGATCCACTTTGAGTGCTAGAAAACAAAGTATAACCAACTCATCACCATGAAGCAAACAAGCTTGATGTGCTCCTCACTAAGGTTGGTATCATCTTTGTTTATTTTGCCATCATTGTTACTTCAGTTATTCATTTTTTGATTTTTTTTATATTATTGCCTCTTATTCTTTTTGATTGTTCTTCCAAAGATAAATGTCATACTTTGCCATATCACCAGGCCTTCAGCATGGCAGAAAGAGTTTCATTGGGTCAAGAAGAGTTCAAGTCTTGAGGTTGAATCACTAATTGCTGCCAACGGGATTTGTTGGAATATGAAATACATAAGCCGCCAGAGAGCTTGGTTGGCTTGTGATAGGGGTATTCAAAACTTGTGTTTTGGGTCCCAAATCTGTCCCAAAGTGACATCCAGAAACTTCTGGGACATCTCCCAAAAGTTTGTGGATGTCACTTTGGGACATTTCTGGAAATATTTGAGAGCACTTCCAAGACGTCCTCAATTCCATTTTACAAAATCTCTTTCTAATCCAACCTCACCCAGATGCCGCGAGTCTCAGCACGACTTCAAGTACTACAAGCTCTGAAGGGTGTATCATGCCACCTCATAGCTCACCCAACAGACGAATCTCTTGTTCTCCCCTCATCAACTCAATCCTCAAGACTCTTGAACTTGTTATCAATTCAACTCCTCATACCTGATTCCTTACCCAATCTTCCCCTTCAACCAATCCAACGATTAACCTTAGGTCTCATGCTGAGAAGACAACAAACAAGACCCCGCAAGGCCTTTGATTCAAATAGCTCCAGAGTTCAAGTTTGGTTGGCGGAAATGGAATCTATCAAGAATCGACAATACCTGGGTTCGAGAACTCTCCGTGAACGAGATGTCTCATATGAGTGTTTCATTAAAATGATGAATGCTCCCGAGGTTATATTCATCAAAGTGGTAAGTCAAACTTTTCTATCTTTTATCCACTTCCATTCTTTAGTTCCATTCTTTAGAATTTGGGTCTCAACTTCTGCGTCCTTTATTGGCTTCTTTGATGATTTGATTAGGCTTGAATGAAAAAACAAAACTTCATCACCCTGTTTTGTAAGATCGAAAGTAGTCAAGTTTTCAAAAACCCTTCAAGTAATCCTCAAGCGCTGGTTGAATTGCAACTCATGGTGGCTCTAGCAAATATGGGTTTGTCAGGAAATGGTGGACAAGTGGCACTCATGAGCAATCTATTAGGGGTTTCAGGTAAGTGTTTGTGTATATACAAAAACTTCAACTTGCTGATTGCCTTCTTTATCCTCAAGTAAAGATGGCAGTGTCAAAAACTACACATGGCATTGTGTAGCAGCTATCCTCAAATTACAGCCTCAATACCTTAGCTGGCCATCCCCGCTCAAACATGCAAATATCAGAAACGATATCGCTCAAAAACACCCGGCTTTGAATGGATGTGTTGGGTTTATTGATGGAACCCTTATTCCTTTGGCGTTTGGTCCGGTCATTTGCAAAGAGGACTATTGGACCCGTAAGTACTTTTACGGACTTAACTCATTGATTGTTTGTGATCAACGCCGGCGGATCACATTTGCTTGCCATGGGTGGTGTGGAAGCGTTCATGATCGACGCGTACTCAGGACTTCCTCAGTAAGATTTGCAGTATTTGCTTTATTCGTGAAAGTACAAGAAATGCTGATTATTTTCTTACTAATCAAATTATCTAGTTGTGGTGTTGCCCTGCTCAATATTTTAGTGAGGGCGAGTATCTCGTGGCCGATTCAGGGTGTAGTGCGTCAAAGTGCACTCTACCTCTCTTCAAGAGGAATGCCAACTGTGATGTTCCCGGCCTCAAGAATTCATTCAACAAGATTCTAAGCAAAGCATGTTTGGTGATTGAACACGTTAATGGAATGCTCAAATTGAGATTTCAAGTGATGAAAGAATGCCGACTTATATTGCGGGACAAACATTTGATGAAACGAGTCAACTCTCTCTTAATGGCATGCTTCCTTCTAAACAACTTCCTTTTGAACAAGAATGAACAGACTTCATTCTTGTATGGTCTTCCTAATCAAGCTGAGCAAGAAGCCGAGCATGAGTATGCTGAGGAAAACCCAGCGGTAGCAAATGCAATATTAGCCGACAATGACGACTCTTTAAGAAGAGAAGTTTTTGCTGCTTATTGTTGTCTAAATGGACAAGTCTTGGTAAGTCATTTCCTTTTTTAAAAAAAAACTCAAAGTGTAATCAATACCATTTTGATTACACCATCTTGCTTGATACCAGTGAAATCAAATGTGCTCGACCGTACTGGTGGAAATTATTTTGGAGTTTCTTGACCTGATCTTAAATCATATATCCTCTATTACACACGTCCTCAACGTCACTCACAGCATCCAAACGAGGACTATCAAGATCCTCCAGCACCTCTTCGATATCACTACCGTCAAGATTTGGATTGTTGATCTTGTCTTCTGTTTGATCATTGTTAGTTTTGTTTTGTTGTTGAGGTAATATGTTGTCTGCATCTATTGCTCCATTCAACTCCTGTACATAGTCCGGTGAGTTTGCTTTTTGTTGTCCAAAAGCCGGAACCATATCCTCATAGTAAAAACAAAATTTTTTAACAAGGGCTTGAAAAAAATTGTTAGGTTAATTACATATCTTGAAGACCAAAGTAATACAAAAACTCACCATCAAACTTATCTTCAACCAAAGATTGAAGTTCTTTCCATGCTTTGCTATCTGAGCTGTACCCATTCTCTTCCTTCTCAGCCAAAGCATCGTCCATGAGTTTCTGTCTTTCACCTTGACCGGATCCTTTCTTGAAGTCCCGCGCTTTACGGAAACTCTTCTCAAGATCTCGAATCTAAATGTACCAAAATAAACAACATCAGCATGTCATCAAATCAAGGACCAGATAGAATAGAATTACAAACCTGTTGCTCCACCTTACTTGAACGTATGTTTTGAAATCCATTCTCAGCAAGGTATTTTGAAATTTCCTTGGCTACTTTTCCCTTTTTGATTGTTCCACCTTCACCCCTCCACCAATCTAGACGGTGACCATCGCCATCAGGCATCGTCAGCCATTCAATTACAATACTGAGGGGATTCTGTCCTTCCTTGTTGAGGTCGGTGCGCCACCCAATCCAAAGACGGCTAGGAGAAGATGGTGGATCCTTCTTCTTCTGCAAAGTCTCTTTTGAGTGTTTTTCAGAAGGTGTTTGTTTTGAGAATCATGAGTAAATGAATCCTGAGGTTGACTCGATGGAGGGTGCGGCATAGGAGACATTGTTGGCCAAACAGGTTGAGAGTTGATGGCTGGAGCAAGATGAGGATTGATAGCTTGAGCAAGATGAGGGTGGATTGATGGTGAGATATGAGGGTTGATACTTGGCGAGATGAGGGTGTATGAATAGGCTCCGATTGGTGGAGGTGGTCCTGCGATTGATGAACTGGAAGAAGCTCTGGAAATTGAATGGGATGCAGGCGTATGAGCCATGTGAATTGATGGGCTAAGGTGGAGTTTGACAAAGTTTGATTTGTAAGTACATAGTTTCCAAAAACAAGTTGACATCCACAAACTTTTGGGAAATGTCCCAGAAGTTTCTGGATGTCACTTTGGGACAGTTTTGGGACCCGAAACACAAGTTTTGAACACCCCGTAAGCTGTATAATAAAGTCTTATCTCCATAAAGACAAAAGTGAAAGCTGACTGTTCCCACAATTTCAGATTATCAATAAACTTCTCAAGGATGTCTTGACTCAAGTTCATACCAAGAGTCAACGCCCTTGCAAGAATGGAAAGCCATATCCTTACTGCCACAAAATGACCATATCACCTTCAGAATGGGCTCAAGTACAAAACCTAAATGCACAGCTGAGAGTCAGTGATTTGATCTCATACTTATGTTATATTTATAATGACCTTCACGCTATTTCAGCCATCTTCCAATGCTACCAAACAAATGGAGGGGGACAAACCCACCAGATACATGCTAATAGCTACATACATTGAGATTGAGAGATATCTTAGGCTGTTGCTATTTGCCACCCACGGGAAACCCATGTAGGCAAGTCTGGACCGCAGCGCTACGCAGCGCTACTTTCCTTAAAACAAGAAGCGTAACTTAGGGTAAGGGGAACCAGGCTCAGTAGCTTTTATTGCCATCAAGGGCAGGTCTCAAGCAAAATAGCTGCTGAAAGCGTAGTTTTATTGCAAAACGATTCGCAGCGCTACACACCAAAAAAAAAACTTTTTTTTCATTTCCACAGTAAGTTCAAAAATGAAAAAAAAAGTAAGATCAAGTTCTACTGTAAAGACTGTGAAGAAAGATTTTAAAAAAAATTAAAGAATGTAAAGAAATTGAATCGAGACAAAGTGAAAAAAATAAAAAACATTGTATTGTAAAGACCGTAATGAAAGTGAAGAGTCAATAAGAGAGAGATGATATAATTTAAATCAAAATTGAGACCTTTGGGTTTTCTTTTGAACTGCTTTCTTGCCAAATTCAATGACCTTGCTGACTTCAGCAAAGTCGCCACCTAAGGGTATGCCCTCTAAAACCCACAATTGACCGCTGACTAACATCTCGATCATGCGTGGAACCAAACCGCCACGTTGTGCAGTACAGATTCGTCCGGCAATTGAGAATGATCTTTCAGGGGCACCAGACGCCGCTGGTGTTGAAAGATAGTCCTGGGCCAAGATTGATAAGACTGGATACTTACCAGCATGAGCCTGTAGAGCATCAAATGTCAGTGTACAGTCAAGATCTATTATTATATGACCAAACTTACTTTCCACCAATCCAACACACATTGTGGATTGTTCATGTCCGATGATCCCATTGGATCAATACCTTGAAGGTATCGATCGACCTCATCGAGGTTGCTTGTTGTCACCACCTTGTTGTAGAAGTTGAGTGAGGTTGATTCAAAGCCTTCATCTTCAGACACATTCGATTGTGTAGGAGCAGGCGTAGGTTGATTGTTCAGTTCCATCTGATCACGTTTTTGGGTGAAAACTGATTTCAACAATTCTTCCGCTTGATTTTTACCTTCCAATCCCATTCCAAACGTGTGATCAAAAAACTTAACTCTCAGGCCCGGGTGGAAGACGGCGGCAAGGGTTAGGGTGTCGCACTCAAGGGCTTCATTCAAATAAGTCATGATTTTCTCAATCATGATATCCACCATAGGGAAGAGTGGGTCGTTCTGATGCATCCGCTTCAATCGCGCCTCCATCGATGTCTTGAGTTGGACATACTTGACCAAAACTAAACACCCAGTTGGTTTGTCCCCCTCCATATCGCGGGTCAATATCTTGTACGGCTATAAGTAAGATCAAAAGAAATGAAACCATCAGAATAGTTCATTTAAGGATATGAAGATGATTCAATTAAGTACTTACAGTCAGAATATCCAAGAGATCCCGCAATGCTTGCCAATCCGCGACTGAAAAGATCACCTCTTCAAAGTACCCATGCCTCTTGCCATCTTTTTTGGGACGCCGCTTCTTGGAGTGGACCTCAGCCAAGTCTTCTTTCATGACTCTATCTATAAGCTGAAAGGTCACAGTCAATATGGTTAGTATTATGTAATAGACAACCCTGACAAAATCGAAATACATACATCTCGAGCCGCCCACATTCTCTCCCAACGCTCAGCTTGAATACCCCATCGAATACCATGGCCTGACAGAAGGGCCTTGAGCTGGGGTAGTCCATCGAGTTTACGCTGCATGTTTGCTCGTTCTCGGCGGCGATTAAAGTCGGCCCGGTGGCCACTGGAACGAGTGAGCTTCTTGTTCACTGTGTCCATCTAGAAAAAGAAACAAATACAGCAAAGTCAGTAAATTGGTGATAGGAAGAGAGATGATGGAATAAAGGAGAGGATGAAAAATCCAAAAAGGTACATACATCTTTGGTTAATCGTTTCATGTATGTGTCACCAAGAGTGTAAGCCTCTTTACGTTTTTGATAGTTGATTGGTTCATCTTGCTCATCCAAGTCGTCTTCTTCTTGATTCGATTCGGATTGTGAATCGTTTGTTTCAGTACTGTGATTGCTCTCTAAATCATCCCAGTCGCTGTGGTCGTCATCGTCATTCGAATCGGTTGCTTTGCGTGAGACGTTGGAAACGTCTACACCCTCTTCTTCCTCATTGATTACAGCGAGTAGTTGAACCTCTGGAAACCTACCTAAAGTTCCATGACGAACCCGTCGTGGTTTCATTCCAAGCGCTTCAAGGCCCGCCTTGACTATTAACCCCATCTTATGACAAAAACAGCGGATAGACATCCGCTTGTAATCCCACGCAAGCTGATGATCAGGCTCAAAACCAGCATCCTCCAGCTGTCGATGCATTTCACGGCCCATAGTGAAATTGTTGCTACCAGAGTCGGATACACTGGCAAGCATGTAAATATCAAACATATGTCAGTATGAATGAAGAGTGAAAAGGGAAAATGAAGGTGAAAAAAGAAATAAAAACAAAATGTACTTATCTTTTGATAAAGATTATTCTTTTTCAATATGGTAACCATGGGCTCAGCGAGCAAATTACCTTTGTGATGCCATGCAACGAGCTTCATGCTCAGGTGTCTCACTACATATGTCCAGTCTTTCTTTATGTAGGAGACTGATGCACCAATGAATGCATGCAGGTTCCCTTTGACAGTCCACACGTCTTGAATCAAACAGAACTTGCTACTAAGTTCCTGTGATGTATGAAGTCACAAGGAATTTAACATCAGTGAAAAGTATCAAACGGGATTAAAAAAGAGAAATATAATGAACAACATACCTTGAGTTCTTTTTCAATCACTTGGTCGCGAAGTGAGAGGTACAAACGCTTGGACTCATCAGCAGACCATTTGCGACCGAATACTCGAGAGTCAGGACGTAGCCAATGAATAATGGACTTGAGGATCGGATCTTCAATGCGTATAAAAGGTAAAGCATGTGCCACTTGCCAGACCGATAGGCATTGATTGAGGGTACGGTGAGAATATGGAGGTGGAGTGTTAACAAACGCCATAAGCGATGTTTGGCCATTTTGTTGGAGAAGTTGAGCACGTCGTTCCGAAACCGAGGGTGGGAGCTTAGCACCTGCTGCAATCGCCTGCCGACGGCGAGGACACCCGGCTCCAGACTTACCCGGTTGGTTGTATCCGTCTCGATGGCATTTGAGGTTCGATCGAGAGCTTCCACTGATCCGAATCGACTTCCTACACCAGAGACAAGGGTAGGATAGTGGTGGTTGGTCGCGTGGCTAGATAAATGGAGATCTTGTTAGCTAGGAAAGAAGGAAAGATCATAATAGAACAAAATGAATACGAAAAAAAAGAAAAATACTTACATCTTCGTCACCATAATTGGGAGTGCCAAAAAACTGGTATGGACAATCATACTCGTCTGCGATGTGATTGCGTTTCCTCATGCAAACACGTGTGTTATCGTCGTCAGAATCTTGTGCAAAGTCCACTGGAGGTGGGTTTGATGGTTCCTACATCAAAAACACCCATCCTCAATATCAACTAATTGACTCATGGATTGATGTTATGAGTCAAATGCTTACCTCAAGAGACACATCAACATCTGCTTGACTTATTGGGGGCCTTATCAAGCGCCTGGTCGAGATCGCCCTGGCGGAAGTATCCAAGCGGACGTCGCTGGACGTCCGCACGTCTCCAAGTCCACCCAGGCCACGTCGAGAATCAGATGATGGGGTTATCATTCCCGGTGCTCGTCTAGCCGGCGTGACTATTCGGGTGGAACGACGAGGGGCAGTAGGGGCTTCGTCGGTTTCGTATCCGGAACCTACAACTGAATCGATCGTTGTTCGCTTGTCCAACATGTTGGCCGATTTCGTATTTTAATCAATAGAATTAGGAGATTGAAGAAGATGATGTTGATGATGAAAAAAAAAATTAACAACTATTATCTAATGTGGTCGACAACAGGAGATAGAAAGAGAAACTTAACTTTTGTACCTCCAGATACCTCCAATCGCAGGCCCGTTTGGACCATGCGTCCACGTGAGGTGGAGATAATTGATTCGATGGGGCCGTGAGTGGCTGAGATGATGGTGGCAGGTTGATGTGGCGAAAGGAGGATGTGTCGATGATGGAAACGCCCACCCGCCCACCAGTTAGCGTAACCGGGATCTTGGCCGGACCCGATCTGTAAGCGGGAAGTGTATTTTCTGAAAAAATTGGCCCCGACTGCTAGCCAAAAGCGTAGCCCACGTGACCCGGACTAGCCAAGCGCCGAAACGGCAGCGCCAAGCGCTGCGTTACGACACGTTACGCGTTTAAGTCTGCGCTGCGCGCCAGACTTGATGTAGGTGCACTTTTTTGCGCCTACATGGGTGTTTCTCACAATATTACGCCTACAATCCCACACACATTTGGATGTAGCTGCTGGAAAATCACGCCTACATCCTGAAAAATGGATGTAGATGTAATCTTTTATTCTTACATTACACCTACAGGAATAGTGTTGCAAGATAACAGCCTATTGTTGCTGCCAGCTGCTAACAAAGCAGGCAGAATTTCTGTGCACCTCCAGCCACTCTGACACAGGACTGCATTATTGATCACTTTTTGTTATAGATGCAATCAATTTTCCTGTGGGAAAATAAGTCTTTGTTTCCTGTTTCAAAGCTGTGAATTATCATGAAAAGTGAAAAGTATAAAGAGAGGTAGAATCAAAAGAATATGTCATGAGTTAAATTAAGTTGATATGAAAGACTAGAAGTAGGCACTTGAAACCTGGTACAGCCATGCTGTCATGGTCCAGAAAACTCATAAAAGTTGACGATCAAGAACAGAATTGGGGTGACGTGAGGCAATCAAATACATCATATCATGAGTAGATTATAAGTCTTGAATTCAATCTCAATCAAACACCCCAAACATCTTATAAACAATACACACATTTTCATTCAATTCTTGACTCTAAAACAAAATCTATTATTAAAACAACAGAAAAAAAGACAATAATAAACAATCAAAAATCAATTAATCAATAAATGGATGTTTGAAAACCCTTTTTAACAAACTTCACTACTTTTAAACCCTACAAGATCTCTTTTGTTTTGTTCATGAATTCTAAACAAATTGTAAAAATGAAATAAGATGAAAGACCAAGCATATGCGTATATATATGTATAGAAAGTAAAATTCTCTTCGTTTCAATCTTATATCGTGATCATCAGCAAGCATCATCGTCATCGTGATTTCTTCAATTGATAGTTGATCACCACATCACCACCTTTCATCCAAACCCATTGTTTTACAGCTCCTAAGCTCATTCTCCATGGGATTGAGGTTCCATTACAAATCAAATCAATCTCATCTTCCATCTTTTTCATTTGAGTTGAAGTTTGAGTCTCCGCTGCTTGATGAGTTTCATCTATCTGTTCAAGTTCGAGTTTCTGTGAAATATATCCTATCACTTTTCTCATCCTTAAAACCCGTGCTGCTGTCAATCTTGCATTCCTGAAATTCCACAAAGTAAAAGTTAGATTCTATATAAAGGCCTCAAAAACATAGAATGATAATGCAGAGACCATATTTACCCATTTGGTAATTCATTCAATCCTCCGCCCTCGATAGGCATCAAAACAAAGGTGACCTTCAATGAATTGCTCTCTTTCTCTTTGATGATCGTGCGATTTCCCAAAAGATATTCTAATAACCAGCCTGGTCCAACCATCTCTAATGCCATCCAATCTGCTTCGGCCTCATCTTCATCTTCATCTTCTTTCACCAATCCTCTATACCTTACTTCCCATGCCCCTGACTCATTTCCAGCTTCTGAAATCAAAATCATGATATCTGATGTTAATTTGATCTTAGGTGCGTCTATCTCTCCAATCGGTTGGAATGGCTTAGAAAAGATACTTTGAATCAATTGGTTTTGCATCTTGGTTCTTTCTAGTGACATACTATGTTCTCTTGCATCTGAATTTGTTCTACTTAGCTGGGTTCTTTCAACACCCCCACCATTACCATCCTTACTTTGATTGATATTTGAGCTTCCGCTGATGGTCGAGGATGCCGAAGACGCGTTGATATCTTGGCTTTGTCTTCGTTTTTGACCTCGGCTTAAGCCACGTAATCGCACGAAGATACTCGCTGGGGCTGCGAGCCCAGTGGTATTGGTGTTCGTACTGAGGTTCGGGCTATTGGATCCATTGAAGACACCTGTGGTCGATGCATCTATCCCAGGCTCTTCACGTGGCGGTCGAGAATCGAGGTTCTGAGCTGATGTAGGAAAAAGTGAACCTTGAGAGCTATTGTCATTTGACTTGCTGAAAGTCGCTACAGGCCTATTGTCCATAGGAGATGAATTATTGAAATTTGGAGGTTGATCTTCATCTTCGGGGGCTTCGACCAACATTGGAAGGGCTGGATGTGTTTCAGATGAATCATTCAAAGGTTGGCGAGATGACACACCAGTGCCCGGATCACCTAATCGATTCTTCATCATGGTCGAACCTTCAGGTGATTTGAGATCAGGTGGTAAAGCAGGGTGAATGGCAGGTGTGGCAAGACTTATGGTCATTCCAGGTGTTTTGGGTACACTACCACGCCTGTGGTCATTAATTACCTGGGAAGAAGGATTACCACCAGCGAAATAACAAGAGGGATCCGGTAGACGAGTTGAAGGGGGTAGAACAACCGAGCTCGTACTAGAACTCTTTGACCCTGTAGGATTGGTTGGGTGTCGAAGCTTAAGGTGATAGTGGACAAAACCATTGAAAAGATTCTTCAAGATCCATTTTCCTAAACAGATTCGATGATCATCCTTCATTTCTGCCAACAACTCCGACGCGATATCCGCCTCGTCCGCGTAAACTTCCGCATCGAAACATCGAGATTCCTCCAAATGGACCGTCAACAGTCCAGTTTGAATTTCTACTGAGCACCAATTAGCAATTGAAGCTTCACCTTCAATCCGGTCCTTCACTAATTGGAGCAGATCTGTCGCCAAGACAGCAGTTGGCTTTTCGTTTTCGGGTGTGTAAGCGGAATGGCTACCACTTGAAGTTGACAGGACATCAGATGAATCGGATGAAATCACGCTTGAATCTCGAGTGGTGTTTGACTTGGGTCTTGAAGCACTCAATCCTTCGGTTGTAAAGATTCCTTTACAGACGCAATATATAATATCCCAAAGGGCTAATTGCCCTACAGTGTCAATGGTGATCACGTGCCGGCGGTCATTGAGAAGTTCACACTTTATCAAACCGGATCTACCGTGAACGATTGCGTCCGGATTGTCCCGAAGTGGAATTGCGTCAGTAGCCGAGTCTCGCATACTGTAAATCCGCCAGGCTTGTGAGTCAAAGAGAGTTGATTCAGAAGGCCCGTCCAAGTGAGATGTCTGAGCGGTTTCAGCAAAAGTTCGTGGTATGTTTAGATCTGAGCCGTTGGCCCTGTCTAAACTCGAAGTGGAGACTGGAAGGATTGAGGGGCCACAGTTGGTGAGAGTGGTGCGTCTAGAAAGATTGAGTGATGATGAAACCGAATGATTCAAGCCGGGCCTGATATGTGGAGCTTGCCCTTCCGCTAAGGTATGATTCAATGTTGGACCGATCGGGTCGTTCGGTGAGATCAGTGGTACCATTGCATCAAGTGGAATACCATCTAATGTGGCCTCTTCAGCAGGGTTGGTTGTAGGTTGATGCTGAAAATAGTCAGTAACACGGACGGATGGTCTGCCAGGTGTGCGAGATGAAGGCGAGCTGGAAGAATTGGAATGAACAACAAGACTCAAGGGTGATACATCTGAAGGGTAGTAAGGATGAAGAATGGGCCGATCTGCAAAAGAAACGACGCCCGGGAAGTGCACTTGAGGGTTGACAGATGAAGAGGTCTGAAAAACTGCGCCTTGAGGTGTTCGATCACTTTCTAATAGACCTTGGGACTCTTCTGCCTCGTGAGATGCAATCAGAGTGGGCTGCGATGATGATGGTATGGAAGAATACAGAGAGTCGTTGGATGTGTCACATGAGAGATGAGGGAGTTGGGTGGGTCTGCCATGGATTTGACGACGTTGCATTCGCGTTGGAATATCCTTCCAGCGTTTTACGCTCGAGCTTCCAGTGGCCGTCCAAATAAAGGTATCATCCATACCTACAATTCGTACCACGTTTTGATTACCCATAGAGGAGAACATGTTGGACTTGTCATCATCACTGTCCACCTTGCATAGTGTCACACACTCCCCTTCACTAGGATCACCACAACCTTCAAGATCGACCTTGCAGACCCACCCAGTTCGATCACCTGAATGAAAAACTTCCAACCTCGGATGACGGCTAGCAAGAGCCCAGACTGAAGAGGAATGATGTGAAAAAGTGTGCAAGCAGCGTTGCATTCCTACATCCCATAGTTTTACTGTGGCATCACTAGATGCTGAAAGAAGGCGAGTACCGTCGTCCGATAGCAAGAGAGCTCGCACATTATCAGTGTGACCAACAAGCTTTGCCAACCGAACAGATGAGCGCGGGTCATAAAGTCGTACTACCCTCGAAGGTGATCCAGCTGCCAAGATTGAACCACTTGGAACAGTAGCGAGTGAGTATATTGAGGAGTTGATATCTTCTTCGGGAAAATTGACTGTAAGTGGTCACGTGATGTAGGGTGAATGTAAAAGTCTCAGAGGCAAGTAAAAGTGAATTGGTGTGAGTGAAGTATGATGAGATGCACATAGGACGGACCAACAGGATGAAGCCGGCCCTCATGAATATCCCAAACTTTGATCTTGCAATCCAAACCACCACTTGCAACCCATCTTGCTTGGCGACTATGTGCCAAGCATTTGACATAATCACTATGTGACCCGATTGTGATAGGAGATAGAGCGAGATGTGGAGAATGTGGAGACCATGCCTTCAGGGTACGGTCTGAGGAGGCAGAGATGACTATTTGCCAAAATGAAGATAGCTTATGAATATATGCAAGACTATCGGGGCATTCAAGCCAACTGTGATGAATGAACTCAACTCACGAGTTTGATTATGATTGCAGAGAACGATATCATTGCACCAATCAGTATGACTTTGTACACATTGTCGGAGGGTGGTTGGCGGAAGTGGAGCCTAAATTTTTGGGAGAAAAACAAAGAAGATAAATGAATCTCCTTCAAGCGAGGATTTGATTCGAGTTTCAAATAGGTAGAGTAGATGACCTGTGAAAGCTTCGCCTGATCAATTTCATATCGGTTCTCATAGATGATGTCTTGATTGGAAGTTGAGGTAGAATCTTGAGGAGTTGAAATGGATTGATTTGAAAAAGATTGATCGAATTGATTGGAATCTGACTCTGCGGCTTCAGATGAAGTAGAATAATGTGTAGACTTGGGGTTTGATTTGAGAATTGGAGGATATAAAGGTGATGATCGAAGTTTAGTAGGAATAGAGAGTTCCCAAGCAGCAACTAATCCATCTTTTGAACCAGTATAGAGAATTCCTTGAGGTCCATCTTTATCTTGAATTTGAGTAGAAAAGTCAATTGCAAAAGCATTGATACCTAAAGAATGACGAGGTAAGTTATCTGAGATTGATTGGGACGGAGATGGAGTTGAATGATTTGATTTAACTGGAATGATAAGTGGTCTTGGATCAAAATGCCTTGATGGATGACGAGCTTGACCAGGTGAAGGGATTTGTAAGATAGGAAGTTGAGATTGATTTGAGGATGAAGCAGTAGATAATGGGATCGAATAAGATACTCTTCTGATCGAATGAATAGGTTTATAATGATGGTTAGGATTAGGATTGTTTGAATGAGTTGCCATTGAACTGATAAGTTTGAAGTGATTGATTGATAATAGTTGATGATGGTGAATGATGATGGTGATGGTAATGGTTAATGATGAACTTCCTCTTTTCCAATTGTATGCACTCTCGATCAACTCATTTAATCAAAATGTAGTTTTCAGCTTTCAAAGATTTAAAAACTACCTTCTTCAAAACAACACTTCCACATCTGTTCTCAAAAATATACAACTCATCAAGTTCAACTGACTTTACCCACAACAAACTCTCTCATTCCACAAAATGATAATTCCTCAAAAATGAACATCCAGGAACATCTTCTTTGTATATCATAGCATATACACCAACTACTCATATTTCAATTCTGATCCATCACCTCCCTCAATGATAAAAATAAAAATAAAAACCATCTTCACAAATACAATTCTTACAAAAACTCTCAATTGCTTGACTATTAGATATGTAAAATTATAAGGGTAATCCACATAGATGCCTACAAATTCTTACAACCTGTTCACCTTTTCTTCTTGCTTCCCTAGTATCTATTTTCAAACAACAGATCATGATAGCAAAAGAACAAAATGATCGAATTAGATTTCTCAAGTCAATTTAACAAATCCCTTTCAATCTCTTTGAGCAATGATATGTATAGAACATACCAGGTCTTGTCAGATCACAAACTGGTAAATTGAAACTACACTTCGCATCTAGTCTTATTGGTCTAGATCTATGAAATCAAGAAAAAAGATGTTTGATTAGGAACTCTTTCCTAGTATGTGTCGAGTAGATTCCAAAAAGATAAATTGAAGCCACTTACGAATTCCAAACATCAAATTCAAATTCATGGTTTTCTTCTTGACATCTCCATGCTCTTTCAGTTAAGAATCCGGTTGTAAAATTATATTTTTCTAATACTAATCTTCCATTATGAATCTTGGTGACCAATCTATCTGAACTTCCAACTTTCACTATATTCATCATACTAAAATACAATGTTTTAGAAGAAATTGATCATCATATTTACATGAGAGAAACGGTAGGATTTCTTTGGGGTTTTACTCACATGTTGTCTGGACCACAGTATGATAATTCATCTTCTCCATCGAATGCTCCATTAGGTCCTGATTTATCACAAGGGTGCTGAAGATCTCCAAGTCAGCTAAAGATAATAAGACTTCAAAACTGATAAGGTGCATGATTGAAATCCCACTCACACTCCCGCGAGTGATGAAGAATTTCTTTTACAAATCACAGAAGGTTAATTATCAAACAGAATTGAAGGTAAGAATAAGTTTAAATTATCAGAAGTAGAAAGGGAGATGAATAGGAAAAAAGGAAGATAAGATCAGAGAGAAAGCCAAACCTGTTTTTCCCAAATACCTGAAAGTAAATGTAATTCGATTGAAAGTTTCATTTCATTTTGTTCGTTTGCAGCAAAATCAACAAAATTTCGATAATGAACATGATCAATTAAAAATGCGCCATCTTTCAATGCTCCATAAATTCCTTCTTCTGTACTTATACCTGAGCTAACGATTTCTTCTGAACTTTCAGTTAATTGACTTTGAATCAAATCTTGATTTTTTGATAGTTGATAAATGAAATAAGTCCACTGTGGGTTAGGAAGCAAGTTAACGATCAACACTTTTTCGATAGACTTTCAAAGACACCATCATCTTGATACCTTGTCATGTTGATTTGTAGGATCTGGTACAATATCATAATCCATCACATTCGCAACACCAGCTGAGAGCCCAATTTGTCCTTGAACCAATTGCATCCAGTATTTTGTGAGTGAAACATGACCTTCAGTAGGATGAACTTTTGCAAAATTTGAAAAAAACGTTAAGTATGCCTTTGCGATTGCCCAATCATCATTTTCATCCGGAAAGAGGTCTGAAATCTTATTTTCGCCATGGGAAAACAAAATAGATTGATCAGTTCTTAAATCCATTTGATGGTGATTCAATTTGATCAAATGTGTCGAAGAAACAGACCATTGAAGGTATAATACCTAATCAAACAGTGAAGTAGTTAGTAAATCAATTTTAATCCATTGTACAATAGAAAAGCTTTATAAGATTTCGATTACGCACCTTGCATCATAGTCATTGCGAATCCGATAGCTCTATAGATGATATTCATAAAAGAGTTCCATTCTTGTGCTGCTACAAGTAAGTACCAATCTTTACCTCTGACCGGTGAGCAAAGCTAAATGGCGAAGAAAACAATCATGTTAAAGAGTCGATCGATCGGATGAACCAATTCATGGGATTTACTTGTCCAGCATAACACATCTTATCAATACCACAATCGAAATTTAACAACCGAGACTTTATGGCGAGTTGCTACTGAATCGAAGTTTTAGTTAAGGATATTGAAGAAATTCAACGATAAGAAGATGTAGTGTTTTAAATTCAAAGTCAGAAGAAGTGTCTTCACCTCTAAGCATATTTCTCGACCACCAGGGTAATTGAGTAGATATCGATTTAAATCTAACTCTGACCAAAGTTCAGGACTAAGAATACGAGGTCGACAAGGATCTTGATCAGCATCGTCTATGAATTGCTGACTAGTTCCGGACAACATTGGCATCATTAATGATGAAGTATTTGAGTTGGTACTAAGGTGTTGTTGAATCGGAGGGGCAAAGGAAGTTGTTGAATAGACTGGAGGTAAATCCGTTACTGGTTCTGTAGGAGTTGTTAGGCATTTTGATGTAGAGCTGAAGGATAAGAGAAGTAAAAATGAGAAAAGTTGAGGCATATCAGGTGACACCAAGATTAGCAATGAAAATATCAACTTGGCTCGATGGACTTCACCACTAGCTGTAAGCGCTTGATGAGAATATGGAACTAGAGTCTAAAGTCTAAAATTCAATTGAGTGGCCAATCCCACTTGATCAATCATAAAGTGATCAAAGGTGAAATGTTTCGACTCAAAGGTAGTGTGAGGATACTTTGAGTCAGACAATCGAGCGGCTGAGCTCAAGGGATCAGTCAGATAGAACTCGAGTTTCGTGTCATTAACATTTCCGACACTAAAAATATTATCAGAGTTGCTGACCCGTTTCATTCCTTTTTTCATCAGATGATCATCCACCACTTCGTTCTCACAGAAGGGTATGTTGTACATACATATATATAGGTCATGATGACTGGTTATACAACCCACTGCCAATGAGGAATTAATGGCAAGGTATCTTACATACAAACAGTTATGTGATGGCAAAGGTCATATAAGGGTTAAAATGAACTAAAGCTGAGCTTCAAACTGGAAGATGTAAAAGTTCCAAGAAATCTGTAGCATGAAGCTAGGTCAGAAAAAATATCTTGGCACATATCCGCAACTTCCCCCTCGAAACATTCATAACCGGTATGATCCTCACCCGTAGTTGGTGGTAGTCCGACGTTTTATCTGATCTGCGACTTACTTCTCCTCAGGCTGATGAGTATTTTGAGTGAACGTTTTCAATCTTGTTTCGTCCTTCCTCCTGCGGCTTTCACTTCCGAACGATTCCTTGAAATCTCAACTTCTCTTTCCAAAAGATCCTTTTCATCATCTATACCAATTTCGTATTATGCTTCAAGAGCGAAAGTAAGAGACTTGAGTCAAAGTTAATTTTCTTAGATACCTATCTTCAATCCAAAAAATAAAAAATAAAAAAGTCAAAAAGTTCATCACCATCATCAGGCCATATCATTGTTTAAATCCTTGGACCTTGATTTCCTTTGGTTATCCTTTATAGACTTCATCATTTAGTTTTGGCCATATACCCTCTTAAACAATTGCTTAAACACAAGTAACTTTCTCTAGTCATCAGCCTTGCTCTGAAACACAGTCATTCAACATTACATTTGGGAATTCTTAAAAATGCGCATCTCTCAACAAGTTCAAAGGGCTACTTACCTCTCCATTTATTTTCTCGCCTCATACAAAACCTTCGCAATCAATTTCAAAACTCTACCGAACCCAAATCAACTTACTATTCAACCTGGTTGTGATCCTTTACCATTAACCAAAGCTACTTGGATCAACTTGAATTTGGATCAATACCTTCTCAACTATCCTGGTGGTCACAATTTGACCGTTCAAGTTAGTTATCATTATTTCTTCCGCATCACCTCGGATTTTTTTTGATTCATACTCATGGTGCTTCATCCTGAAAATCCGTCTTTAATAGGAATACGCTTCTAGTGTTAAAGCTCATAATTTCAAGTGTGGTATCTCCGAGTGGTGCAATGTCGGTCAGGTAAGATATCCATAACTTAGACTTCAAGAATTTAAAGAGAATTTTTTCAAGATAACTCATGATACTCATCAATCTTACCCAAACACAGATGTGTTACCCAGTCAAAGATCGTGACTGGTATGTTTTATTAGCTGTTCAATTATGGAACGAGTCAGTAAACTCTTTCTATAGCGCCATTGGTTATACCATGTCTTTAGTCAGAGGTAAATTCTTTTTCTTCATCAAAAGGATTAAACTAGTAAGGATACTTAGACTGATCCGATACTTGACTTTTCAAAATTCCTCATTTCTTTTTAGCTAGTTTGATTGAAATCATCTCAGGTTTTTTCCCACAACCAAATAACTTGAAGATCTTTTCACAAAAGACTCATTTCGAGATTGGAGCGTTAATTGCAGGATTGATTGGAAGTGTATTTGCTTTATTACCATTTGTGATTGGAATGCCATCTGCTATCTTTACTTGGGCTGCTGGATTAAGTTTTATACCATCTATCTTAGTGACTACTGCTGCTGTGACTACCAATTATAAACCGGCGCCTGAGCTTGATGCTTTTTCCGATGTGAGTTTTGATTTTTGAACTTTTTCAGTTAAATCTTCTGGAATACTTCACTGACAGAAAGCTTTATTTTTTTTTCTTTGATAATTTAACGCATCAAGTGGTCAACAATCGGTTATCACCTATCACAAGGTCTAGATGCAATTCATTCTATTCAGACCAAACATGTCAACTCTGTCCTTGAAGCAGGAATTAGTACACCAGAAGGTTTAAGTGGAGCTTTATCAGGAGGACAGTTTTTCAATTTAGATGGATTCATGAACCCAGAACAAGTTGAATCCGATCTGAAGGTTGCGATAACGTGGTCGGCATTTGATCAAGTGTTCAAGTCAATGGTAAGTCGTAAGAAGTCAGATCAATTTCTTTGAGATGTAGAAGATTGACTGAACATTTTTTTTTCTTAATTTGGTGTCTGATTCTGTTGTAGAATGCCTTTGTGACTATTGGTAGCGTACGCTTCTGGCATCTACTTTCATTCAAACACATCAATCAAATCCAACCAAATCACTGAGTAGTAAACTTTCAATCTTCTCTACAGGACCCTTGCGAAGGCCCAGGACCAGATGGTGCCAGACAGGGAGACGACGTCTTATCATATTGCAAGAATGGAACGTCAGTCAAAATCCTCCTCTTTCCACTCACAATTCCACTCTCTCTCTCTTTCTCCTTGACTTCAACCATTCTGATGTCTATGATCACTTCTGTTTCCTGATGGATGTCTATTTGAAACATAAGTATGTATAACGTCGTAAGAGCTTCGACAGGAAAACATCCAAATGTGATCAACACAATTCCAAATGCGCAAAAAGTGACGAGCAAATTCAGTCTTACAGCCGAACAAATCACTCAAATGTCAATCGACTGTGCCAGTACCGATGGTCTACAAAACTCAACGTCAGTCTCCTCTTTGTTTTATTTTTCAAAAGTAGAGAGACGATAAACTGATGATTGAATAATCCAGAGCCAGTGCATCATCTTTCAATGGCTTGCCCAAATGTACAATCAGTTTACCTGTCTGTGATTGTCGATTAGATATCGTCAAAGATCATCGAAAGAAACTTGGAACCGTAGGAGCTTGTCGTAAAGCAGGAGTGAAGATTTAAAATATCTGATGATGATTTGCTTACTTACTCGTCTCTATATCTTCAATCAAACTAAAAAAAATTCACATATCTTTCTAGACCATTAGTCAATTCAAAGCCTTTTTTAAACTTTCGATTCTCATTCAACCAGCCCATCTTCACTTTTCTTTTCATTCGTTTCTGATGAATTTTATTGTTTTTCTCCAAGTTCATGCATTTTTATTCATCTATTCAATCATATATTCTTCACACCTGTGAACGGAGAGGTTTCATTAAAGATGAGGATGCAAAAAAAAGCCCTCAAAAAGACACATTCACTATACCTGACATAATTACCAGAATCCAACAAAAACTCTCGCTAACACCCATCTGACAAAATTAATGTATCAAATTCACTTACTGCAAGTGGGTTTGATGGTGAATAAGAGATCTTTAGATATTGCATTGCCAGCTCTTCTCCAGCATGAGTTTCATGATACATTGGAGAATAAATTAAGTGGCCAGACTCGGTCGATCTTAGGGACCTAAGTGTTACTCAAGTCATAGCAAAACTGATTCTGACTCGTGAGTGTTAGCTCAGTCCAAGATCATCATCACTAAAGGGTCTTCCGATCGATCATCAACCTGAAAGCTTGAGTACTGAGAAATACGGCTGAGATGAGAGAGATGAAGTGTCGAGTATATTTGAAGAGAGACAAGTTTATAAAACATCAACTTCAGTTCATCCTTCCTTCCACTCTTCCCAACCTCTCTTCTTGACCACCACCACATCTCTCAATCTCATCCACCTCTCCCACCTTCTCACATGAAGAAGTTCTCTACATAGATATGAACCATTTCACTTTTTTCCTCCATCTCTTCGAAACGCCTCTTTGGTAAATCCAAAATATCACTTCTTGATCCTTTAAAACTCCGCAAAAGAAAAAAAAATTCTGCTCACACAGCAGCCTGCATGATCCCTGAGTATAGTACACCCAACTTTCGATCCAAACTAACATTGAGTGATTGATGGTATGTTTGGAAGGCAAAACGTCCAGATAACTCTTCATCGCAAAACACTAACATCCAAGGTGAGACTTGACCATCCCATACCTCCAAACCAGGAAGCTTGAAGGTATACACTGTATGATATTCTCTGTGCAAGGAAAGGTGGAAAGCACAACAAGTCCGGATCGTAGGATGAGGCGTCACACTTCAGCCAGAGTCGCGAACTCTGAAATTCATGGCCTGATGCAAAAAGATCAAACGGGGTACATCTTGTGAAGATCTTGTGAAGTAAGGACCTATAATCTTACTGTTCAATGTGAATCACATGATATTAAAATGCAACCAAGTTGATGATACCAAGCAATCCTTGGATTCGGTCTTTCTGGTGGAACGAGCAAAAGTTTAATCCTTCAATCTTTCAAGACAATCGACCATTTCGCCAATCTAGACTTCTACCAAGCTCCGCTCACGAAGTCCAAGGATGGTGATCCAAACTTCTGCCAGATTCATAAGCTTTTCTCTGTATTGTATACTGGTCAGGTAGCCTTTCATAAACCTGGCCATCATTTCAAACTGCCTCTACGTCGTCAGCTCGTCAGCTCGTCAGCTCTAGGCAAGGAGGACTTAAACTTGATCTCTAATGACAAATCTCATCCCCAATAATTCAAGTCAACTCACTTCAATCATGATTGAAGTTAAAAGAGAGAGAGAGAGAAGTTACGAATTGAAATCTAAAAGATTCCAAAGAATGAAAAAGATTTGAATTGTAATCGAACTAATGATCTTCATCATCATCATCATCAACCGTCTTGAAACGGATCACAATCAACAAACGAAGTTGAGAAAAAGAACAAATGAAGGATAAATCGACATAAAAAGATTAAATCAAAACAATAAGAATTTAAAAAAAAGGATAATCAATCAATCCATCAATCCATCAAATCAAATCATCTTCATCTTCATTTTCAAAACAAATCTTCATTCAACTCTCCGAAAAAAAAAGAAAAGAGTTTCAATCCTTTTTCTTTTCTTCCTAAACAATTCCATTGATTGGTTAAAACCAATTCCAAACAATCCTAAAAGAAAAAAAAGACTTAGATCTGAGAACAGGACAAATAAAAAAAACATTGAAGAAAGATTCCGAACAAAAGAAGAGTGAAATTCATATATATATATATATCTTTTTTCTCTTTGACCCTACACACACACACACACATGATACACGTACATAAACACATCATTAGAAGAAAGACAAATCAGGAAGAAAACAAAAGGACAGACTAAGAAAAAGAAAAAGACGAAGAGAGAAGTTCAAGTGAATCGTCAAGGATTTTTTTTTTGATTACCAACTGATCGAATTGATTGAACAAGTCAGAGGTGTATCAGTGGTGGAAACTCGATTCATATCAACTCCATTAGTATCAGATGAAGTTGGATAATTATATCGATTAGAATTATTACTTTCTCCATTCTCATTGACTCGATTCCCATTCGGTCCGCAATCAATCTGGAAAGCCATATTAGGCATCATGGGTTCTGACATATGACCTCTTATGTCAGGGTAATGTGGCGAACCAAAGGCATGAGTAGGTGCATATAATAATGAATTACTAGCTGGATACATCCCATTCATTCCATGTCCAACATGTACCGGAAGAAAGTTTCTTACGCTTGGTGCATGTGAAAAACGAGGAGAGTTGAGAAGTGGGACAGACTGATGTATATGATGATTGGTATGAGATTCCGTAGAATGGATATTGTCATTTTGTGCAGAAGAATGAGGCTGCTGATCTTTTGAGGACTGATTAGCTTGAGAGTGATAAATCTGTTGTTGATCTGATTGATCAAAGGCCATCCCACGAGGTAGAGAGGCTGATGTATGTGACGTTTGACCATGATCAAAAACTTCCATTTTCATTGAAGGATTACGGGACTTATCATCTTGCGTGACACGTCCAGATGATTCGCACTGGGCGGAGCTTGGTGATGGGTTGATTCTATGAGAAGATGGGTCTTGAGGAGATAAGGATGACATGAATGGTGGAGGGTGATACATGTGACCAGGTATTGCTGGGTGACCGACCCGAAAGGGTGCAGGTGAGATCGTCTCCTCGGTATAAAGAGCTCTTGCAAACGGATAACAATCAGCCGGAAGGACCCATTCACCTTTAGAGACCGGTGTATAATTGACGATTCCACCGTTGGTCCCCGTGACACCCATCGATTCTAAAGGATAAATCAAATTCTTCGAGCCTGAGCCTCTGCTGATGAATTTTTGAATGGCTTTGAGTTGACTACAAGCTTGATTATGATCATTTTGAACACTATTTGCGTCTACATCTACTACTACCATCTCAAACGCCTCAATCGCCATCTCAACGCAACGTGCTCCAATTTGAAAGATCGGTCCCTTGTCTGATTGAAGCAATGATATCCAAGCTGAGGTCATGGCCGCGTGAAAGGTTTTATACCAACCGTACCACATTCGATGAGTCGTAGGAAACAACTGTACTAGAAGGCGCTGAGCCTCGATGATCACTTGCGAAGATCGAAGACATCTGACTCTAGATGATAATTGGTAGTCTTTGAGTGAGAGATTGGATGAGCCCTGAGAAGACTCTCCTATGAATGGACGATGTAGTAGGAGTAGGATGGTATTGTGAGATATCGCGAGCATCAAGGCTTGCTTTGCCCATTTCGGATTTCGCTTCTTGATGTCTTTGACACCGACCCCAGATGATGATGGATAGAAGACATTTGGATCTGGAAGTTGTCCGCCAGTTTGTGTTGTGTCGAAGCTGAGTGGCTCTGGCTCAAATCTCATGTCTGCTGGAATAGCTTTATACCAAGCCTAAAATTCAAGGCTTAGCCGCAGGGTTCGAAGTTTTGAGTTTTGTGATAAATGAAACCGTACCCTGATAGCCTTATCCAGCTCGATCACATCTGTGTACTTCACATCCTCTTCGCGAGGTGCACCGTCAGTAGAGCCTTGCCTATGCCACCTCCAGCGAGCTTGACGGAAGATCTTGTCCATCATGTGATGAGCGTATTGACATGCTTCCCTGATATTCATAAAAGCTAACATCAGATCTAGTGACCCTAACGGCAAGAAAGAAGGCCGATGAGACTAACCAATTGTAAACGTGATAAGACATATCGGTGACGCCATTAGGTGGTAGTTCAGGAGCTTCCGGACGGGCTTCGGGATCTGACAAGCTCTCTTCATCTCGATCCTGTGGCATGTCCGTGTCGTTCAATGTTACCCCCGCTGGCCAACCGAAGGCGATACTGAGAGAGATATCCCAAGTTTGAATCGCCCACCAAATCCTCCGTTTGACTTCCTGATCGAGAGTGGTCTGGTTGGGATCTAACTTCTTAGGGTCAATATGTAACCCAAGACATTGCGCCTGTTTGATGAAGCCTCCGATAAAACACCATGCATCTAAAATGATCAAGGATGATGTCAGTGGATGGATTGATGATTTGCACGTGGTATTTGAACCGATGCTAACCTGTACATCGCCCGTTGTTGACCATGTATAATGATAATATGATTTGTGCTTGGATACACTCTAAGGAAGGATGTCCCAGATACGAGGCCTTCTTCAAGCAATCCACGGTCAAAGAAGCTGGCGAGAAGATTGAAATGAAGAGATGAACGAAAAGTAGGAAAAGATGAGCCAACACCAAACGATGTAGTCTTGATGAATACGCACCAAGTAGTCTGGAGTTGTGTGATTGCCAATGTTTCAACCGATTCCGATACATTGCCGTTGATTCTCGATGTGGGTCGTGTTCATCACCGAAGATCCGGCGAGTCAAACAAATGGTGACGGTGATGATGGCCGAGATCACACTTAATTTGTGCATCGGAAAGCCGTGTTGTTCTGATTCGGAAAGGTGGAAGAATTGATGGTAATATCCTGTCAAGGTCGGAGTATGCCAGCCACTACAAAGAGATGATGAAAGGCAATGAAGACTCGAGATAGATGGAGATGTGAAGTTAGGAGCGCCATTCAAAAAGACAAAGCACTCACTGGTACAAGCAATCTACTTCCTGTAAGAAGATACCTAGTAGCCTATCAAGATGTTTTTTGAGAAAAGGATCAGATACAAAGATAGCACTGTGATGTGATCTGTTGAATTGAGAATGATCGACATACTCTTGAGAATAGTCTGGACAGGGAAGAAGGTTTCGTAGAAAGTCCACTATACCCTTGGGCTCATTGCTCCCCGGTAGATCAAATGCCCATTTTCGACCGATTTCACCACCAAAGAGCCCCATATAAGCGACCTTGGTGGTAATCAACCCAGTTTTTTCTCTGTTGGCGTGCGGTTGCGCGCTCAAATTTCGATTGAGCTGCGATGGTGAAGTTATCCCTTGAAGCTATAGTGACAGTGAAAGATCACAATGACGTGAAGGAGATCGGCAAGGTAGGTTTGTTTGTCGGATAGAGAGCAGATCAGGCCATGAGCGCATGATGATTAGATCATGAACAGGTGAGCACAAGATAGATCTACGCTTGACTGACCTTGCGGATCAGTGAACCTGTGGATACACTCCCCAAAAAGACCTTTTGCCCGTTATCACTGTCATCATCATCTTGAATCACATTTCCTAGTTCAGTCATGCAGGGCGGACAACTGGCAGGTCGAAGGATAGGAGCATTCATCAAGCTGTAATGATAATTGCCTCCTCTATCTGAATCACTATTGATGCTCTCAAGTTCTCCTTTGAATAGATTAGTCCCACGAAGCGGTTGAGGATGTTGGGTGATAGGCTCGCAAGAGGGAGAGTTGGGTTGAGAACCATTGGAACTACTATTCACACGACACCTTCCCTGAACGATATCAAGGATTGTGGAATTTTCAGTTGTTGTTGGACTCCATGTCACGCCACTGACGGATTGTGAGTGAGGTCGGGCAAAGGTAGGACTTGTCAGGCTACCACTCGAACTACCTAAATTCGAAGTCTGATCTCTAGGACCACTTCCACCTGTGGATCTCTGTTTAGGATTAGGTCGACCTTTTAAGCAACGAACCACTCCTTCAAGTTCGGCAACGCGTTCTCGTAAACGAATCACTTCCCAAGCTGGATCATTTGTATCGAGATTCCTTTAAACTCGACAATTGGATCAGTTTTCAGTTTAAGACGTGCTCGAATTTTGAGATTGAAGAACGGGTAGAGACAATTCACTCCTTCTCTGCACCTCCATGATCATGTGAACTTACTCAAGCAATTTAGGATCCTCAGTTTCATACACGCAAAGCCCTGTTGTTCCAAGGCCTAGGCATCTTCTACAAGGACGACCTCGATCACACCTGTGATAGTTTTCAAAAAAAAGGCAATATTCAATATGGAGGATAGATACATCAACTTTTGACATTGAAGCGGAACAAAAGAATTGAATCAAATTGAGAGTGGGGTACATGCTACTCGGGAGGTTTTAATGAGATGGTCAGAAAAGGACAGAAAGACAGTCTACACACTTTCGCTTGTTGGTGTGACAAGGTAGACAGGATTGCATGGTCCTATTCCTTTTGCGCTTACGGTGATCATCATGATTGCGATCATATAGACCGGGTTCATTACCAAATGAATTAGGCCATGGATGAATCAATTGTTGTGAGTTGGGAGTATTTGAACAACATTGATCAGATCTAGCTCCCATGATCATTTCCTGAGACAAAAGGATCGATTGTTCGGTTGTTGAAGGACTACCGAGAGAAGGATGAGAGTTGAAACGAGCATTCGAGGGTTTAGAAGGTTGATTTGCCAAGGCTGAAAGAGTGTGAGATGAAGTTGGTGAGAGGGCTAATTGATCGAGTTGAGGTATTGGAGGCTCATGTAGCCAAGCTCTTGACATGGCCAGGGCGGTAGAGAAGGAGAAGGAGAGAGTAGGGTTGAAGATTGAGTTCTGGCGGGTATAGAGAGGAGAATAAACAGATGACGAGTCCTACTCCTCGCACGATGCTGCATGGATGGAAGGGAAAGAGCAGAAGGAGAGAAGGCAGATCAGAGGGTTTGTAGAGTATGTGAGAATGAAGCGAGATTGAGTTGAATTGAATTGAGGAAGAAGAAGAAGAAGAAGAAGAATGTCAATCGAATCAATGGCTGAAGTTCAAAGAGTGAAGTTGAATAAAAGAATTGAGGGCTTAGAGCTGACGAAGGGAATGAGTGGATATGTAAAGTTTTCAGAATCAACCAGATGAAAGATGATGATGATGATGATGATGATGATGGTCAGTGAGTGGGTTGATGTAGTACTTAGATCGCAGCAGTGTTGAGTGGTTTTGAATCGAAATCAGTGGATGAAGTTCGGAAGGAAGGAAGAGAAGTGATGATAGTAGGATTGAAGAAGATGAATCGACTTGATCGGAGAAAGGTCGGGATGGAGTTCAATCAAATCAGAGAGAACTTGTCCACCCTACTTGTCAATCAATCTATCGCCATTTCAAAAGTAGAAGAAGAAGAAAAAAAAACCATCAACCCATTCATTCATTCGATTCTCTCTCTAGTCCAGAACTGCGCCTCAAACCAAGCAAACGATCGTTCGCTGTGCTGGTGCTAAAGAAAGTGACTGACGAGCAATGGGATTGATCCTGTAAGAGTGGGTTTCCTAAAGCTTTGTATGTACTATAAGAATTCAAGAGAAGGATGATCATAGCATATCAGAGAAAGTAAGTCAGTCAATCAGAAAAGTCAAGATGAACTGATTTCCAAGATATGGGTAAAAGGTAAGAATGATGTTATATATATGGTGGAGATGAATTTCAAGGTAAGGAATCTTGAAGATCTTCAACTTGCTACTACCAAGCAAATGAGAGCTTGCCCAAGTTGAGTGTTTGTTGAGTGTTTGTTGAGTGTTTGTTGAGGAGAAGAAGGAGAAGGAGAGCTAAGTTGAGAGATAAGGTGAGAGGAATACAAGTTTTGGGGATCTGGTTGAGTTTGAAAGATGAGATGAGAAAGAGAAAGAGAAGTTGAAACAATCGATGACCATCAAAGCGGGTTGAAGTCCTCACTCTTTGCTTCTTTATTCTTGATTCTTTGATTCTTTGATTCTTGATTCTTGACTGACTATTAGTTTTGATGGTTTGAATTTACAATTTATTGATGGATTGAATGATTGAATGATTTGATCATCAGATTCGATTCGATTCGATTTGATTCGACTTCCAATTCCATTCACTGAGGGAATCAATAGTCAAAGTTAATTGTCAATCATCACTCCCTAAATCAATCCATCAAATAGTCATCAATCTTGGGCTGAGGTTTATTTACCTATCTTAACTACCAAATCAATCAATCAAGAGAGAGAGAGAGAGAAAAAAGATGAGAAGAAGGTTAAGGAAAGTAAAGAAAGAAATTATTAGAATCAAAGTACAGAGAAAGTATTTCCACCCTTGATGGATTGATGGATTGATGGATTGATGGATTGATGGATTGATGGATTGATGGATTGATTAATAACTCAATGGATTCCTAGAGATTGGGAATTCTTGAAGAGAATACAAAGAGAGATGAAGGATGAGAAGGAGAATGAAGATCAAATAGGTAAGAAGACTCACTTCAATAGAACCAAAAGCTTTGAAGGAGATCAAAGAAGTTAAAGAGTAGTCACTAGTGAGTTACTTTGTGTTCGACTGAAATCAAACATCATTCATCAAGACTAGTGGAATTGGAATCAAGCGAAGGAAAGATCGAATGAAAGATACTGTGTGGTATGAATCTCAAAGTTTAAAAAAAGAGAAAACAAGTGATAAAGGAAGTATCGAAACTTGATTAAAACTAAGCTCTTACACCATTCAATCCATCAATCAAACCATAATCAAGCCTCATCAAACATCCTCACTCACTCAAACAAACCAATTCGATAAGTTAGTAACTAAGCTCTTAAAAGACTCTCTTCTCTAATTCTAAATGGATAAAAAAAGAACGTGATTGGAATATCGAAAACTGATGTCATGTCGATCAAAATCAAAAAAAAGAAACTGACTGATCACTGTAACCTTCAAAGTTCAAAGGGTCTTAACTTCAAAGAACATAAGTATGAATTTTATATATACTTATCTCATTCATGAGTTTAAAATCAAAAAAACCAAAAAAAGATAAATTAAGAATTTCAGATACAAGGTAGGATCAATTTAACTGCGAATTCAGTATGATGAATGACTTGGTAGGTAGGTATCAGGTAAATGCAAACTTCACAATCATTTAAATACCCAAAACTTGAATTTAATCTTTTGAGGTGCTTATACTGATGATGAAGATGATAAAGTAAACCAACATTCAACTTGTGATTTTTCCTTTATAATAAGATAAATTCATTTCTTAATCTAACCGAGTAAAGGACTATTAAGTATGATTGTACTCAATCGTCAACTTTACTCTCTCTCTCGAAAACACTCGGTTTGATCAATTCTTTGATTGTTTGATCATCATCAAAGCTTGTATTGAACATGAGAGATTTATGGAACTGATCCTTAAAACTTTCAAGGTTAAAGTCTTACTAAGCAAGTCAAGACTCGAGATTCAAGTATCAAGTATCAAGTATCAAGGATCAGATCAGTTGTTTCAAAGTTTGAAGATTGAAAGCTTAAGAGTAAATATGTACTTAGAGTGTAGTAGTGCAACAAGATACAAACAGATCAAAATGCGGTGAATGAAGGTAAGTATTTGTTTTGATACAACATCATTTACGGAACTTGTTAGAATATCATCAAGAGAAGATTAATGGATTGAATGAATGAATTTTATCTAATCAACTTGTTTTGAATCAAATCGAATTGAGGTTTGATAATCAGGAATTTAATTTTAGCTTATCTGATGAGAATGATCCTCCTATATACATAAGATTAGTTGGTGATCATAAAAGACTTTTTCAATTGATAAGATCACCGAGTACTTAGATCAACTTCACACCGATCAAACTCTTTCCAATAGAAACAGACAGACAGACAGACAGACAGACCGAGAGACAGACACACAGACAGATTATGGAATACAATCTGATTTTTCTTCTTCAATCTTGTATTTTTGTAAAAAAAAAATCTTTAAGATGGTTGTAAGTGTACTATGAAGCAAGATATGCGAAGAAACGCATCTGTCACTCCCTCGCTCTCTCGCTTTCCTTCATCAGTATCACTTCACTTCACTTCACTTCACATAGATATATATATACAATCTCAAGTGGAGTCAATCAGGTCAAAAATCTTTTTTTGATATTGATACCTTTAAGAAGTTCAAATCTCCATTCAGAATCATTTATCTCGGGTTTTTACAAATCATGAATTAATTGCTCAGTTGAGGAGAGTAACTGAGACATAAATACTTGAGCAAACAAACTGGAGTACTTTGAAAAAAAGACAACTGTAGTCATCTATATATAATAGACATGATGTAGGTAAGGAGCTTATTGGTAAAGTGATCAAAACTCATATCTTCTGTAGGATTTCATCACTTTTTACTTTTTCACAATTCTTGGTCTTTAGAAAACACTCTAGAGTATTCTGATCTCAATCTCGATCTCTGATCTTCTTATCTTTCAATTTATGATGAATGTTTTACCTTTAAGAATGAATCAAAATAAAAGTTCAAAAACCCATACCTTCAGATCTAGGACCTCTAATCCCATTCTCTCATAAGCCGTATTTACCCTTCACAATCCAATTCGGTAGTAAAGATGAAGATTGGTCATCAAAGACGGACAGAAGGGTTTATGAGTGTATGTATGTATGTATGTATGCATGTAAGTAAGACGTCAAATAGTGCTCAGAACACCTCAGAAAAGCTTGGCATACTACCCTCCGAGAAGCCCAGCCCAGAAGACGAGGGTGATATGATGATGATGCACCGGTGTGATGATGATGATGACGTTTGAGATAGAACGATAGGAAAAAAAAATCGTAGTAAGTACTGCGATTGGATTCAGTTGATAATTGGGGGAAAGAAGACTACAGGTCTTGATGTTTATGTCTATACAAGTGAGTGTGATGAATGTAAGTAAAGCCTTGAATGTTTTAATCGCAAAGAAAAGACAATTTGATAAAATCTAATGAACTTTTCTTATTGATGAGTTCTTTTGAAGACGAAGGATGAAGAGATCACTAATTTCTTCAAGCATGCTAGATTGGTAACAAGCCCATCTTTAATTGAAAAAATCACTTTACTCAGCTTTACTCCTCATGCCTCATTTGTCTAACGCCCACTGTCCAGAGTTCAATTTCATTGGGTTAAGAGATGGGATATGGAGCTTTAAATCCCGATCGAGCCTTAACTTACAATTCGGGGGGTGAGGGGCCAGCGGCTAGAGGGGCTTGCGTTATGCTAGGGTAGAGCCCTACTTTGACACAAACCCCACCACGCCAGGCGCAGCAGTGTGAGAACGTAAGACGCTTATATATCTGACTCGAACCTCCCTGCTATCGTCCGTGAAGATGAAGGGTCAATCAGGGACTGGGTTCATCATCAAGATAAGGATCCCGATGCTCAACACCTGAGGTTGATCAGCGGCTTCGAGAAGTTACGTGACAAGTTCAGCTTTTTGTCTACTCCTCGGTCATTGGTAGTAGTACATGCGGTCTATCATTTCCACTGAGGTCAATGGACACTCGAAAATTGTTCTGAGCATATCATGTGTAGGTGGAGGAATCAGACTTGAAATGTATGAAATTTTGATTGTACCTTTGCGCTAGCAAGGATATTGATTATTCTACTCATTATCACACAGAGGCTTCACATTCTCTATTGTGTCTCTAGGTCCACAAAAACCAGAAGGAGAAAACACAACCAACGGACCAGAGGCAATGAGGCGATATACAAACCACATACCATTGAAAGTATTGGGAACTCAATAACGGCATTCAAACTCTTCGCCTACTGCTCCTTCGCTGGCAAATCATTATAACATATGAACACATAACTTTAGCATCAATGATAGCGATGTTGGATTAGAGGCCTTCAGACTGATACTTTTACACACAGGCAAGTATTTTGTAGTTCATGCCATCCCGGCAAAATCGCTAATTTGACGTTGTAGAGTTTGTATCTCTTGCTCTTGATTCGAGAGCTGAAGATCCGAACGCGCAAAGAGTCAATATGGTGCCGAGTCTTATTTGAGCCATTAACAAAATTATTCAAAGTAACCTTCTCACCATTTCAGAGTTTGTTTTCCGCACTTCTTCCGGAATCTTAGTCTCGTAGTCTGGTACTTGCATTTGCTTATTCAACTTATCGACAGATAACTTGATAGCATCTATCCGTTTGGTTGCCTTTTGAATCTCTTTGTCCAAGTCCAACACTCCCTGAATTCGGTCAAAACAAATACGCGTTAGGCCCAAATCATTGTTCAAAGATTAATCAGATCAAACTTGAAAGATATCACCAACAGCGACAAGTAGATGAACAGAGACGTTGGCATTGATGGTCTCTGCCAAACATCCAGCAGGTACTTCAGAAACTCGTGTTACAATCTTGACAGAAGTACATCCTTTGATCAATGCCTGTACTGTATCGGCCTGACTTTCCAACAGACTGATCGACTCAGAGTCGGCCGCGCACACAGTCACTGTTTCGTACGCTCAGGAATCAATATACAATTCTATGTCTTGATAAAGTGATGTAGAGACTAACCTTGCAAGTTGGTTCGAAGGCCATATTGGGCTGCGATAGACCGAACAGCTTTGATGGCAGCGAACACCAGTTCAAAGTCCTTGAATGACTTATGATCTTGGAAGACGGTGCTATGGATTGGGAAAGAGGCTTTGCAAATTGAAGGAGTGGTATCTTTCTGTCGGCGAGGTAAGCGTTGCCACAGTTCTTCCGTGACAAAGGGCATGAAAGGATGGAGTAATTTCAGACCTTCATCGAGACATGTGTAGAGTGTGTTCTGAGCTGAAAGGCTGGACACAGGGGATGCATCTGGGCCAGTCATCGGCTTCATCGCTTCCTGTTGAAAGGCCAGCATTTGAGTATGTTTTTGATCACGAGTAATTAACTAAAGCGAGCGACACCTCACAATGTAAACATCACACAGATCGTAGAGCCAGAACTCGTACACTGCTGATGTAGCAGCCATAAATATGCGATCTTCTAAAGCTTTGTTGACGGTTTGTGAACATTCATTCAGCTTGTGAAGGATCCATCGTTCGACTAAGCTTTCCTGTTTGGTTGGCTGTTCGCGCCTCATGAAAGATGATCAGTTTTAACGCCAGTGTTGAGCATTCTTATCAATGAAATCTGACCTCGCTTGTAGTCCTGGGAACGAAATTTTCATCTAGCTTTAATAAGGCAAATTTTGTTGCGTTCCAAAGCTTATTACTGTGGTCATTGGAGTCGAAGATAGTCAGTCTTGTATAATGTACATGACCTAATCGAGATACAATACGCACCAAAACTTTCGATAACCCTCAACTCGAAGTACATCCAAGTTGATCGAGCGACCTGACAGTGCTCTATATGTGAGTGATGAGCTCGGAGACTACAGTTAGATTATCATTACGTACCAGAGGAGGTATAAGCACACAATGCAAATCGTAAGGCATCAGCCCCACATTGTGGAATACCGTTGGTCTTTCCAAAGTCAGCCTTTTGACCAGCTAAGGCGGTCTTCAACTCCTTTGCATCAAGGTTACCCGATTGTAATTTCCCATGAAGGTTTTCGAGGGAAATACCATCAATCACATCGATTGGGTCAATCACATTCCCTTTGCTCTTCGACATTTTCCGTCCGTGGGCATCACGAATCATAGCATGACAAAACACCTCATTAAAAGGCATCTTTCCTGTGAGTTTCACACCGAGGATTGTCATTTTGGCCACCCAAAAGAATATGATGTCCCATCCCGTCTCTAGGAGTGAGGCTGGGTAAAACTTTTCGAAATCTGGTGTCTACATCACATCAGGAGTATGAGAACCCATGAGGATATGTAGGTCTTGAGATAATTAGTAAACACCGACCTTGTCAGGCCATCCCATGATTGAAAAGGGCCAGAGACCAGATGAGAACCACGTATCGAGTACATCTTCGTCTTGTCTTAGGACAAATTTGTCATTAGGAAACAAGCGCTTTGCTTTCTCCTCAGCCTCTTCCTGAGTCCGTCCTGCAACCCAATACGAGCCATCGGTTTCCTGATAGAAATAATACGATTTGAGAATAGAGTGACTCCACTAGGATCATAGAATTACGAAGCTGACGTCTTGTTGTTTGCCCTCGATATTCACAAAGTATACAGGACACCGATGTCCCCACCATAATTGTCGTGATATACACCAATCACGCATCCCTTCCAACCAACTGAACCACTCTCGTTCAGTGGCTTTCGGGAAAAGTTTCAACTCTCCGGCTTGTGCTCGCTTCGCAGGCCATAAAGTCAGCGAGGAGCAATCGAGCATAGAGCGTGGAACATGAACAAACCTTGATAGCTTCTTGCGCGAGGTCTTTACAGTTTACCCACCATTGTGGCTTGATGAGTGGCTCTATAAAGTCTCCACTCTTTGCGCATACAGGAAGTTGCATCGTTCCATTATCCTTGGTTTCAATCCAAAGACCCTTTTCCTTCAAGGCGACCACAATCGCTTTCCTTGCATGGAAACGTTTCATTCCAGAATATGGAGCAGGCGCGTTGGAATTCATAGTTCCATCGTCATTGAGCACGTTTATCATCTCTAATTTGTGTCTCACACCGACCTCGTAGTCCTCGAAAGAATGCGCAGGGGTAATCTTAACTGCTCCAGTACCTTTTGTGGGATCAGCTAGTTCATCGGCCACGATGACCATCTTTCGAGATGGAATGAAAGGATGAATAGGTCGTTTTCCTACCAGGTGCTAAAGGACATACGCCTGATCAGAAATTATATTGTTCCAGGGGCGCCTAGTTGACATACCTTGTATCGTTCATCATCCGGGTGAACAGCTATCGCCACATCTCCCAAGATAGTCTCCGGACGAGTTGTTCCTACAGTGATTCTTTCGCCTATCAAATCGATTCCGTAAAATTAGCACGATCAAGCTGTTGATGATCGGGATGATAAATTTGTAATCCAACTTGTGCCCTCAATTTCCCATGCAAAGTAGACCATAGTTCCAAATTCAAATCTCTCCGTGGCCTCGTATCCAGGTACCGTCAACATAGTCTTGCCCTTAATTTCCAGCTGGTCGACTTCCTCATTGGACAATGCAGTATTCAGTCTAACACACCAGTTGACGAGACGGTTTGATCTGTAGATGACACCTTCATCGTGCAAGCGCACGAATGCCTCAACAACCGCTTTGGAAAGTTGCTACATGCTTACAAAGTTGATCAGACATAGATCAGACTAAGCTAGAGAGCCCGGATACGCTCACTGGATCCATAGTAAACCGTGCTCGGGTCCAATCGTACGAGGCACCGAGCCGATTCAATTGATTGGTGATGCATGATTGATATCTGTTCAACGAAGGTCATAAGTATTGAACGTCATAGACATCGATTACGAAGGATATAAATCACTCTTCCTTCCAGGAAAATACCCTCTCTAGGAACTTCTCACGCCCCAGATCGTGTCGGGTTTGACCTGTAGATTTAAACAGTCTTTTTTCCACGACCGATTGCGTTGAGATACCAGCATGATCGAAGCCGGGATTGAAAAGCACCGTCTTGCCCAACATGCGGTTCCTGTGAGACTCAATTCAGCGATGATTGGAGGACTCGAGCCTTGCCGATATGTGAGTAACTAACCATCTTACCAATGTATCTTGGATAGCAATCGTCAAAGCATGTCCAATATGCAAACTTCCGGTTACGTTTGGGGGTGGAGCAGGTACGACGAACATGCCGGCGGGTTTGATGCCTCCATCCGGTCCATATTCGGGTTCGAAAAATCCAGATTTTACCCACCAAGAGTACCAGGCCGCTTCTACGGCAGGTGGGTTGTACCCATTGGCCATTGGGTTACTCATATCTTGCAAAACAGAGATACATTCGCTGTCAGCAATGAAAAATAGTGATGAGCCATGGAACCAAAAAGCCCACTCACCTTTTTTCTCTCCATCAGGTGTAGAGTTCACAAATACCTCCTCTTCAGTTTTGATTGCTGCCTTTTCTTTCTTCGCAGCTCGAGGTGCCGTGGCATCTTTAGGTTGAATCGGCTGAGGAAAGCTCAAAGTTAAGAATTCTAGAATTGATGGTATGGATATCAGAGCTCGTAACAAATCACTGACCCCCTTGGTAGCTCTGATTGCGGCTCTCTGTGCTTCTTTGGCAGCACGTTTTACTTTATGATCGTAAAGATGATTCACAGGATCAGTAACGCCTGAGCAAATTTGAGATGCGACGTTCCCAACTTCGAAGTACTTACATGCGCTTTTGGATATTTCTTCAGTAGCCGGCTTTCCTGCCGCGGGATCGGATGCAGACATTGACTGTCGGGTGTAAGAGATATGATATCTTGGATTGAATGGGCGAATGGAAGTTTTGAAGATCTGATAGCGCATTCAACTTCCAATCAAAATCTCAAGTTCTGCTTCGGAGAAATTTGACTGTCAATGTCTCTCTACATGTAAAGGACCCGGCCACGAGGCAGCAACGCCATCGCCTTTGGGGCTCCCCGAGGCCAGCTAGAAACTCCACCGGGGTATTTAATGCCAGTCTTGCTGATGAGTGATCAGCCTCGAGGGACCCCTTATCAATGAAGGAATAAATAGCATCAGGTATTACCGTCAAACAAGATCCTCAAGTTCTGATGTTTGAATGGCTACCCATGCTACCCCTACATCCACTGACTGGTCATTTGTAAAATTGATCAGAGTCGTTTAACTGGTTTCCTCTCATTTTCCATATCTTCATCCTTTTCATGTAATTCAGAATAAAGAATGTGGAAATCATCTTCATGTTTTAAGCACCGATAGTTTTAGTCAAATTGGAAATTGAAGAGAAGAAGCTGAAATATTTGATCAAGAAATTGAAGGTTTAAGCAACAAGACATGTCTGAGGAGACACTCGAGGAATTTGAGGAGGACCAAGGTCATAACACGGGCTCAATGGGTTTCATTGGACTTTCATGTGTTTTTTTGTTGGTAATGTTAGGCTCAGTACCTAAATTGATCAAAAATCTCGAGTCCAAGTGGGTGGAAGTGGAACGCTTGTGTGTGAATTTGTCATGGGTGGTTTAAATCAGAGGAAGAGATGTAAAACTCTAGGTTCTCGAAATATGTCTCAGGGATATATGCAGAGTAGCCAGGCTTGTTGATCAAAAAAGCACCCTTTTGCAGGTTTTTCTCAGTCTTGTCTTACGGACTTCCTAACTCATTCTGACTGTTTATCGCAGATGACCAAGTAAGGTGAATTCAAGGATTTTGAAGAAGACCAATCAACCTACAAAAGGTTATCTGATGGTTATTGAAGAGCCTCAAGATACCAAAGCACAAGAAAAAAGTGTTCAAAAAAAGTGTTCAAGAAGGCTCATGACCCCATCGCTACTGATGGGATTGAGATCATTACTTCATGTACAAGAAGTGAGATGTACAAGGTAGAGACCAAAGTGAGAAGTATATGTGCCAAAGAGGATGGTGGATTGATCTTTTTGAACTTTTAGCATTTTGGATTTTGGGTTGCCGGCAGAGATTGAGAAAGGTGAAGAAGTGAGATGAGATGAATAGGCGGAGTTAGCTAAACGCTCGAAAGCTCAGCATTTTGATGTGTGAGTGATGCAAAAGTTGAAGTGAGTCTTATGTAAATCTTGAGGTGTAAAGTAAGAAGTGATGATGGAATAAAATCGAAATATTTAATTTGAATTTCTTCAAAAGTTTGGAAATCAAATCAATCATTCTCAACTCATCATCATCATCAACAAGATGTCAGAACTTGAACCACCACATGAAGTTCTCTTGATCGGTCTTGGTGCTGTAGGTTAGCTCATAAGCTTGACTTCCATTGATGATCATTAACTAGACTGATGTACATGCACTGTACTCGAACTAATCTCGATTGCATCTCAAATCTGGATCAAATCGATTGCCCTTGATAACTGATAGGTGGAGTTTATGCCTATATTCTTGAACAATCTAAAAGATGTCGAGTCACTGCAATTGCTCGTTCAGCATTTGATTCAATTCAAGATCACGGTCTTACCATTCGATCTCAAAAATTCGGTGTGATCCCAAATTGGAAACCTTATCGAGTACTTCGTAAAGCTGAAGATGCTAACGATCGTAATTATCGATTGATCATTTGTACTTTCAAGTGTCTTCCTGACCTTTTGGTGAGTTCTTCATCTCTTCATCTTTCTCTTCATCCATCAATCTTAACTGATTTGATGTGTTCAATCCCAATAGCCCACCACGACTATCTTGGCACCTTTCTTGGTACCCTTCTCTGGTTCTTCTCTTATTGAGAAACCAAAGTCAAAAGCTCCAACGGTGGTCTTGATTCAGTTCAGTGATCTTCCAAGCTTTTGATCTGATGAAGTCAAGATCTGGATCACTTCTGACGTTCGGGCTATTTGTGATATATAGGAACGGAATCGGAATCGAACAACCCATTGCAGAAGCTTTCCCGTCCATTCATATCATCAGTACGGTAGCTTGGATTGGAGCGAATTTGATCTCAAAACCAAATCAACCTACAATCATCGAACATGGCAAAATGGAAAAATTAGTCTTTGGTTTATATGATGGTGAAGGATTTGGTCCGAGTGTTTTAAATGATCCAGATCCAGGTGAATCTGGTCATTTTGTTGATGGTCTATTGAAAGAAGATGGTTCAAGTTTAGAAGGTACTATGAGAGATGAGAAACGAGCATTGGGTAAGGTAGAAGTAGATTTATTTGCTAGTTTACTCAAGGATGGTGGTGGTCAAATTGAAGTTTTAGAACATATTCAACCCGCCAGATGGGCTAAGAATCTATGGAACGCAGCTTTTTCTACTATGGTATACTCTTATTTTTTTGGGTTTCTCATCAAAGGTCTCAATCAGTTCCTAATCAATCCGTTTTGTTTTTGTCATCTTAATCAACAGTGCTCCTTGTCCAGATCGCCAGTGAGTGCACTGATAGCACCTGAAGTACTGCCTCATACCTTACCAGTCGTTCGACGAACCATGCTCGAGATCATCTATGTAGCTCGAGCCCTTGGATATCGAGAAATCGATTTACCAGCCAAAGCAGTTGATGATACCATCCAACTTACCATATCCCATTATCAAGGCTCCAAGTCTCAAAACAACGAGGATGTGTTTGAGGAGGATGAAGAAGATGAAGCAGAAGAAGGAACAGAAGGAACCAAGCACATCACATTCAAACCCAGCATGTTGATTGACCTCGAAAACGGGCGACCCATGGAGCTCGAACCAATCGTAGGAGCTGTACTTGATCGAGCCCGCGCAAAAGCCATTGAAACTCCTCGACTAGACTTGTTTGAGTACCCTTCTCTTCGTCTGATGATTTATTTCTAACAACAAGACTGACTTCTATTTGTGAATGCTTTTGATGGGAAAGGCTTTATTCTGCTCTCAAGGTTTCACAAGAATCAGCTGCTCGAACACACGCATCCAATTTACAAAGTCAAGCTCAAGAACATCATTTGCACGTTTGGGCGATGAGAAAACCTAGTGTTGGTGGATCTGGTACATCTGATAGTAGAGAGGCATGGATAAAGGAAGTTGAACGAAGAGGTAAATTAGGCGCATTGGATGGTCATGGGAAGCATGGATCATCTTCTTTGAAAAACTCGCTATCTGGTCGACCCAAAGTCACTGGACAACCACTCTGAAAGGTTTTGGTTTCCAGAGTATCAAGTTTTCGAAGCACTCACTATATAAATAGTCTTATTGAATCATCATATGTGTTTTCTCGCATTTGCAGCAATATATTTACACTTTATTCTAAAACACATGTAAGCACAGGTGGCATGCTAGGTGATGATAGAACTAACTTGGTTGTATGGACCTTCATCATATTTTGTCAATGGTTGGGAACAAGTCTAGTTCAAAGGACCAAACAAAGAACAGCAAAGGTGACCTAAGAGAGATCCACATGGATTTTTTTTTGGTTATTTTTACAGTTCTCCAGCTTCATTGACAGTAGCACAGGGCTTCCATTGAGCAGACTCTGACATCACTTCACATACACACATTCAGAGATCAAGTGGATAATCAATCACAAGGTGATATTTTACTGCTGCATTTCCGACACGCATTCCTATTGAAAGATGAAAAACAAATGCACGTCAACCACTAGAAAATGATGAATTGATGAACAAAGATTTCTTTACCCATCGGCCTTTCAAATTCTCCTTCCATAAACTAATCTTTCCATCACCAACACAAACTGCCAAGACATTACCACCCAAACTCCAACTAACTCTCCAAACAGGACTTCCAAACTTTTGATGAGCTCCAGTAGGCTGAGATCCAGAATTGGAAGGGTCTAAGGTATGTTGAACCCAAGGAGATTTAGGACCATCTTGAGTCCAAACATTCACCAGTTGATCTTGACCAGCTGAAGCTAAATAAGTACGAGAAAGACCGATGTTGGGAGAATAAGCCAAATCTCGAATCCAATCTGTATGACCTCCTTCGAGTGTTTCTGAGAGTTCCCAAACGTGTGTGTGTGGATTGAGTGACCAAATCTTCACTAATCCATCACAACCTCCTGTGGCGAATTTCTTGGGCTCTGATGGTAAATTTTGAGTGAGAGAGGGAGAGGTGAGAGAAGCGGATGGGATGGCGGGTGCCCAAGAGACAGCGTTACAACCGATTGGATGAGCCACAAAAAGGGGAGCATCCCATGTACCGTCATCTGAATTTGAAGAAATCAAAAAGATTAGATGAAGATGATTGGAATGAGATCGAGGAAGAGATGTACCTTTGAAGGTTAAGACCGAAACTTTTCCATCTGAGCTTGCACAGGCCAAGATTGGACCGTACTCATGTGGAGCCCATGAGATTGAATTGACTAATCTCAGGATGGGATTTTGAAGAATCGAGAAGAGGAGAAGATCAGATCGAATTGACAAATCAAGAAGAAAGAGATTCTAACCCGAAGCAGAATGTAAGGTATGTTCTTTGATCTTTTCCCAACCAACAGTTTGTTTTGAAGGCGCGACGGAAGCAGGACCGGAATGAGTTTCCCTCCAGACAAATATTTTACCATCGTAAGAGCAAGAGGCGAGAATAGAACCGACTGGAATTTCGTAAGATCATTAAGTATGGTTGAACAGATTGATTCAGAGCAGATAGCTTAGAAAACTAACATTTTGGATGAGCCCAGCTCACTTGCCATACAGGACCGTCGTGACTATGATGGAAATGAAGAGATCAAAATTATAAGTAAGTGTTTGTGGAATGAGAGCTGAATGAGATTTAAGACGAATGATTTCGTACCCTCTTAGAGTATCTAAAAGTTGATATTTTGGTTCGACAGCTGAAGGATCGATGACATCAAAGATTTTGATCGTACGATCGGAAGAACAAGTGGCTAATCTTTTTCCATAGAAGTCCATTTGAGCATCATGCTAAGAATTGAAGATGATGATGAAGTGAGTTTGAAGTTTCAGATCGAGAATTCCAATCAGAAGACTTACAATCATGTCTTCATGTTGAGTTTCGATTTGAAGTGGAAGTGAAGTTGAATTGGGTGAGACCTGTGAATGAGAGTTTTAGTCAGTTTGAAGGATGTTTGATAGTTTGAGTTGTTTGTTTGATTTGATTACCATGATGATGATGATGATGATGATGATGAGGTTCTTTTGGTTCTTGTTCTTGGTCAAATCAGATGCTTGATGGTCGGTCAAGTGAGGATGATCTCGTCATCATTCAAGTTCACAATCTGTGACTGTCATTCAACCTGTCACCTCTTCTCAAAACACCTTTCACAGAACTCACTCTATTCTAGTACCAAATCATCAACTAGCCAAACAAATATACTTTACAATTGAGGCAAGCTAAGCCAAATGTGTAAACCTGAACACCTTGGTTGGAAAGGAAAGATAACTTTCAAAGCTTATTATGATACTACCATATGCTTGGGATTGAACTCTTCTGTCATCTTGGAATCACTTCTGAGTGAAAATATTATGAATTAATTGACAATTTGGATAATTTGATGATGGTAAAGTTGATGAATGAGATTTTAAAGGAATTGAAGTTTTTTTGCTGATGTTCAAATTGAAATGATGGATATCTTTTGACTGAATTCACCTGATTTGTGATTTGTGATTTGTTTTCAATTTAAGGAAATTCTCATCTTGCTTTACATGGTTAATTTACATTTGAGTGTGAATCATGAGAACATTCTTTCTTTATTTTTCGTATATTTGATTATATTTGCTTTATTTTTGGGGTTCTACTAAAATCCTCCCCCTCTAGGATGGGGTGACCGCCTGCTTTTAGTCAGGGAAACAGGACAGTGAGAGATATGGGATGTACCATAGAAAACGGGCGGTCAGCTTCATTTTGTGTGATTGGAAACTGAATACAAAGTGGGGGGTTTCCAATTCACCTGAAGGTCCTGGACTTGTTAGAGTCACACAGAAGGTTTCACAACTGTAACACAGACATCACGTGACACAATCAACAAAACCCAAACTCACCTGTTCCAAGATTCCACATCATCAATGTGGAATCAAGTTATTTCTTTACTTATGTGTTTCTTATTTTATTATTATTTACTAAAGGTACTTTATTATATCTTCAATGTGGAATCAAGTTATTCTTACAAAATGTTCTATGAGCGTAAGCCAAAATTAGATATAATGAGATCATTTGGAAGTACTGCTTTTGTACAAATTCACCAGGGTCGCGCGCGTAAGTTCTCCATACTAGGCTATGTTGAAGGAGGAAAGGGTTGGTTGTTTTACAATGAGGTGTCAAAAATGGTCTTCCCATCTGCCATTGCAACTTTTCCTTACAAACAAGAACAAACAATATTGACATCATTAAACAAAGGAGTTATGTCATCAGAATCTTTGATCCACATTCATAACTCACCTTGTGCAAAAGAGGGAAGCATAGAACATATTGTGAATGCACTTAAATTGGGAGACTTCACGGATGAAATCGGACTAGACAAACAAGATGCAGTGGCCAGCAATGCTTTAAGCAGAGAAGACTATCTGAAAATCTTGAAACCACCTAAATTGTATGCCAAAGCATTTAGATCAAAAGAATGTTCTAATTGGAAGGAAGATTGTGAAGCAGAGATGACCATGATGGATGGAATGGAAGTATGGAAGGTTGTAGATAAGCCTGAAGGGCTAGTTCCAATAGATTTGAAGTAGGTTTTTGCATATAACAAGGTTGATGAAGATGGAAATTCTATCAAATTCAAAGCACAATTGGTTGCAAAAGGCTTCTGTCAGAAAGAAGGGATCAATCACAATGAAACATTTGCTCCAACGGTGACTATTTCTGAATTAAGAATCATGCTTACTATTGCGGCATATCAGAATTGGCTGGTTCACTCATTTGATTTCACTTCAGTGTATTTACATACATAGTGACATTGAACCTTCTGTATATTTTTCAACCTCAATGTGATACATGTGTGAAGCTAAGAAGAAACATGAAGTATCGGAAGCAATAAAAGCCTTCTACGGAACAAGACAGGGGGTTTGATGTTGGTGGAAACATATAGACACAATGCTAACTTGATCTGCTTTCAGAAGCGGTCAATATGATCAATCTCTTTACATTTACAGACATAATGATGACACTTCACAGTGATGACAGAGGTGTGACAGCAAATTCTGAAAAATTATTGAATGAAATACATAACATACTCAAAGAAAAAATACTAATCAAATGGCATACAAATCTAGATCAGATTGTGGGTGTCAATGTCATTTGTCAAAAATATGGAACTTTCAAACTATCACAGCCTGGACTAAGAAAGAAAATAATCCAATCATTCCTACCTGATGAAAGATAAGCAAAAACACTTACGGATTGTCAGAAGATACTGACCTCACCAACTACCAGTCAGGAACACATTCATAGTGAACAATATCTATCTGCAATTGGAAGCTTGAACTATCTATCAGTAGCTATGAGACTCAACATCACATATACCGTAAATTACCTAGCTAGATTCTCATCAGACCCGGGGAAACAACATTGGAATGCAATAGAACATATCTTATGCTATATAATTACAACTTGAGTCAGGGAGTTATTAATCAAACCAATCCAATACAGTGAAAAATATCTATCTGCAATTGGAGGTTTGAACTATCTATCAGTAGCTATGAGACCCAACATCACATATACCATAAATTACCTAGCTAGATTCTCATCAGCCCCAAGGAAACAACATTGGAATGCAATAGAACATATTTTACACTATATAAATACAACTGGGATCAGGTAGTTATCAATCAAACCAATCAAATCAGAAGTAACAACACTAATACACACCTATGTCAACACAAAGTGGGGAGGTGAAGAAGCAAGGTCAATGCACAGCTATATCACCTATTTTTTGAATTGTCAAATCTCATGGACATTGAAATGTCAAACTTGTGTTGCTTCATCAATGTGTCACACCAAGTATATGGCAATGGGAACTGCGCGTAGAGGCACAGTATGGCTGAGAAATCTGATTGAAGATATTACTGGAGAAAGAAATGTTGTAGAAATGCACTGTGACAACAGCTCAGTAATTCATGTAGTAAGCAACAACTCTTCTAATAAGAGGACCTGGCACACTGACCAAGAATTTTACTACATTAATGAGCAAGCTTAAAGGGGGAGGGTTTTTCTCCATTGGATTGACACCAAATCGCAAAGGGCTCATATATTAACAAAACCCTTGGGACCAACATTACATGAACATGGTATCCAAAATTTGAGAATAGTGTGACAGGGTTGTTTTTAATTTCTTTGTTTTTTTTCTACAATTTTTCTCTATTTCTATCTTTTGTCTTTGTACAAACACTATTTCTGGGTGAACTTATACTGTAGATCAGGTAAACAATTCCAGACCGGAAAACTGGTCAAAGGATCCTCTATTTGGGGCAAACAAAAACCAGATAATAATTGTTCTTTGTTGAATATATATATATATATATCTTGTTTTTTTCTCTGTCTCATTTTTTTCCCTTATATTTATTAACTTGAGGAATGTCTGTGTCTTGTTGTGAGGGGGGGTGTTAGAGTCACACAGAAGGTTTCACAACTGCAACACAGACATCACATGACCCAATCAACAAAACCCAAACTCACCTGTTCCAAGATTCCACATTCCAAGATTCCACATCATCAATGTGGAATCAAGTTATTTTTTTACTTATGAGTTTCTTATTTTACTGTTGTTTACTAAAGTTCACTATAGGACTGCACACTGAAAAAGTGATCTCGCTTCCGCTGACTTTGAGACCTGAGTGAAAGCAATAAAAACAATTCAGTCTTGTAAACACAATCACCTAGTCAAGAAAGAACAAGACAGAATGGCATTCTTTTCCAGAGTTCAGTATGCCACATACTGTGGTTTGAGACTATGATCAAATCATTGAGCATCTTATATAGTAGGTAGTCAAAGTATTTGACTCGAGTCATGGAAACAATGTACCTGACAATCAATTTGCATTGTAAAATGGATCTAACCATCTTATCCTGAAGCTAAGAGTCAGAGATACCAATGCCAAATACCCAATGTCTGAAAACTGCCAGGTAGGCGTTCATTGGTCAAGATATAATAAGACCACCAGCTGAGACCAAGCTTCAGAAGAGAGGGTTTCCAAATGCATTGGAGACTGCCCGCTTTATATTCAATTTCCAATTTACGCGAAATGAAGCTGACCGCCCGCTTTTGTATGGTACAGCTCATATCTCTCACCGTCCTGTTTCCCTGACTAAAAGCGGGCGGTCTACCATCCTAGAGGGGGTGGTTTTATGTTTTGGATAAGAAGTTGAAATGATTGATTGAGTTTGATTGGATTTGAATTGAATTGGTTTTTATTTGACAAAATGGATTTTAATTTTAATTTTTTTTAATTTTGAATTTAATTGACTGAGGTTGAGTTGAGTTTGAAGTAAAGTGACTCTTGAGCTGAGCTGTTGACCATTTCACTTTCCTTCATCATTCGAAATGTCATCTCAATCCACTTCAACATCCGATCAAGCTTTATCTCAATCTCAATCTCAATCGACTCATCAGCCTAATAATCATGTTCATCTCGATCTACGTAATCATAAAATCACCATCGATCGTGAATCATTAATGGAATTACCTGAAAGTGTCTTACTCTGTTTATTTCCAAATGGTTTTATCTTTCATCAACGTCAACAACAAATCAATTCTTATTCTCAAAATCATCAAACTCGATTCATACAAGATCATGGAATCAGTTCAGATGAAGATCAAGAAGACGAAGATGATGATCAAGTTTATTATGTTGATGTGAGTCTTATTTACTATGATCTTCAATTTAGAATCATACTAATCTTCGATCCCTATCACTCACTCTCACAGTTCGATGGTTCATGCTTATCCTTCATTCTTTCTTTCTTCAATCAATCTCGTCTCTCTTATTACGGAACTGATCCTTCTCCTCAAGATTCACCTGGTCTGCCTCAACAATTACCTTCACCACTTTTCTACAAACAAGCTATCATCGTACTTCGTGAAGAACTCGAATACTTTGCCGTTCCAACCCATGCGCCTGAGTCTCATACCTATCAATTGAAAAAACTGTGTGGTGATCAAATTTTAAAGAATCGGAGTATCTTCACTCCCCTTCAACGAAACATCAATCGAGAAAACAATGTGGCTGAACAACACCTAATCGATATGTTATGCATGAGGTAAAATCTTCTCTTTGACTTTTCTTAAGAAACATTCATACTGACAATCTTAAATCCCGAGAGTGGGATGACTTTACATTCAAATTAGTGGATTTAGTCGAGAAGATGAATGGGGATATCGGTCCATCGAACCTCGAAGATGTTGTATCACTTCACTTGCCCTTGTTCTTCTCAAGACAGGTATCACTCATGATCACCCTCCTGGACACCCATCCACTGGTCCTCAGAGCCCTACACAGATGAATCCTCGAGTCAATAATCAGCAACTCACCACTGCTCAAAAACTCTTATTGTTTTGGCGAAAACCTGCAGTGAGTCATCTTATCTCATCTCAACTCTCATGGAAAAGTAGATGTCAGAAGCTCATCAGAATTCATTTGATTTTTCTTTTCTCAGCGAAAATGTTGGTGGGATGCCACTGAGATTTCCCTTTCCATACCAAACAAAGAGAAGCCTGTGGAGGTGAAGCTTTGGGCTAGGAGGGTATGGACCCTCGAGTTAAGCTTGGTCAGTTCAACACCACTTCACTTGAATCCAATGATCTATCTGACTATCTGCTTGGCATCAGATTTAATCTCCCTTTAGGTGTTTTGGCTCATCTCTAGCCCTCCTGGTGGACTGGCTACTCTGAGCCATGTTTGGTTCTATCACTGCACCCTTCTTTTTGTTTGCATGATACCTTTTTTCATTTTTCTTTCATCTTCCTGTTAATTGCATGTTGTGAACCCTCTTCGTCAGTTTTCTCATCCCATTTACACTTCATGAAGATATCATCAGGATATGATGAATGAGGTTTATCCTTTACTGGGTTTGACTTGTTTGCCCTCCAGATTCTAGTTCACAATATAACCTTTCTCTTACATCAACTTTCATCAATTACCTTTTTTCTTTTTTTTTGGATCTTTAACTCTAAAATAAGTTTTGTTTTAATCAATTCTTTTAATTGATCCTTTTCAAAGTTTGGAAATTAGAACCTGTTTCAATTTGTATACATCTCTTTCTCTTTTGATTTCATTTCATCTCTTCTCAGTCTTCTTTCAAAACTCTCTCTTTTGTGTTTTTGGATTCAGTTTTGTCATTTCTTTGGTTTTTTTCCTTTTTCTTTACATGGTTGTTATCTGTACAAAGTCTCTTTGGAATTTAATTTCTTGTGATATTGAAGTCGTCAAAACATCAACTCATTAAAATCATGTTTTAATGTTTGGATCTTTTGGGATAGTTTTCTGTTCAACTTTTAATCTTGGAGAATTAAATTCAATAAATCGAGATTGGATTGAATGATATCTTATGAAGTACAGAATCAAGGAGAAAACATAATTATCTTGTGTTGTCTTGAAGAGATGAATGTCATCAGAAATATAATTTGATATCAAGTTTAGTAAAGATGTTTCCAAGGATCTTCCATCATCGAAGGTTTAAAATAACCTTGCCCGTTCTCTGTCTTTGGTCTCTGTTCATAGATCAAGTTAGCAAGCGTAATCTAAAGTATGAAGAAAGAGATCTTAGAGATAAAGAGATTAACTTTTGATACCTGTTGATGAAGATCTTCATTCAAAGGCCATTGATGAAAATCTGATAAACCTTCCTTAACCCTACCTCTACCTCTACCTCTATCTCCTAGTGTATCACTCCCAACCGATCCCCTTCCCCTTCCTCTTCCTCTTCCTCTTCCCCTGCCTCTTCCTCTTCCTTGGCCACTTCCGTTTGAGTTTTGTTGAAAATCAAAAGTGTTTGATGATGGAAAAGGTGATTGGATAGATTGAGCTTTGAGTTTACTTTTTACTCCAAATGAAGTGGGTAAACCGAATGAAGATAGATCTGATGGGGTTTCTTCTGACATGATTGTTCTTAAGTTTCTAAAAAGGATGGGATCAAATGAAATTTGTTGGATTATAGAAGATTTGAATTCAACTGGTGAGTTCAAGAGAGAGAGAGCATTGAGTGTAAAGGGATATGTATTTTGGCTCGGTACACCTAGGCCCGGGTGAAATCGACTGAGAGCTGATGAATGAAATTCGGAATTCCAAGCACAATACGAGTACGCTTGTCAGAATCATAGAGAGATGATAAAAAAGTAGAGTTGAAGAATTAAGTGATAATAAAGGAGATAATTTCAAAGATAATGATACAAGGTCAACCAAAGCCTGTGGATCATGTTTGATCAGACTTTACGCTTTGGTTTAGAGATTTTATTCTTTAGTCTTCAAAAAATCTTCTTCAACAATATACACTCTGATTCTTGTCCATTTGAATTCAAAGAACACTTCTCATCAATTCATATAGATCTAATTCAGGTTAATGGGTTTAGATTTCACGTGTCAGATAAACATCAACCACTTCGTCTTTCCTCGTCATAACATCAACATAGATTCAATTCTATAAGCACAAAAACAAATAAACGATGGATACAGGCACAGAGCCAAGCAGTAATCGCGCAAGGATGTCATTGAAAAAAAGTGGATAGCAAGCCAAAGACTGCCAAAAGAACAGTAAAGAAGACAAAGTGATGATCAAATGATATGAACTCTCTCGGAATCACTGAACGGAAAGAACTCTAGATATTCCGATCTCAGTTCAGTCACATATATACTCTATTGGCCCAAGAATTTATCCCTGATCATCTCTATCAGAATATATCTTGAGAAGAACGCAGTCGAGGTGACCGAACATGAGGCAGAAGTTTTTCACAATCTTTTTCCGCCAAACTTATGTAGGTCTCCTGATTGTACCAAAGTCTTCATGTACGTCTAATAGAACTGTAACAAACGAATGTACCAATCAAAACCCTGCAAGATTATGAACTTCTTCTCAAACAAACCACTCACTCTTCATAGCATTCCTTGCTCTTATACGAGGTAATTCATCAATCTCGACCGTCACAACGTTTGACGCTTGCTGCTTTCCAAATGGATACTAGAAAACAAAACTCGAGGTTCAGTGATAAAACGAATTTGAACATCCAGAACAATTAAACCTACTGGAATTAGTTTTTGAAGATATTCATAAGAGACTAGCGTCACCCCAAACTGTGGAGAGCTACGTAATATCCTAGCCGGTCCACCTTTGAACAAAGCTCTTGGACCTTCTTCTTTCCCTGTGACAATCGTAATGTTTGAGTCATCTCATCTATAAATCGAAGAAGTAGAAATAACTCACAGATGGTTCGGAAGCAGTCGACCAAACCTTTGTAGGTTGTCTCCCCTTTCCTCGCTTCTGATTGTAATCTCGTCTTGACAACATCAGCCGGTGTAGTCAGATAAGCCGCAGGCATACCCTATATCAACCCAGACACAAAAGCAGTAAGGTATTAATTGAGTGTGTTTGTTCGAGAAACTCGCCGAGTAGCGTTCAAAAAACAAACCGCAATGGCTGCAGCACTCAAAGTCTCTCCAAAGCTCAGAGTTTTCCCATTAAGGCCTTCTGAAAATGTGTCCTTTTTCACTAAGTAAAATCCATTCAATCAAACCACAGTCAGAGTCAGTCTTCAATCTTGTTACCAGAAATGAAGAAAACAATATACATACAATGAGCATAAGCAGTAAAGTAGATGGCTGAGAAGGGAATGTCTCGACACAGACATGCCCCAGCGCCCTTATAAAGCCCAACAAGACCGAGTTGACGGATAATGTGCATGGCACCTCGAGGTTCATTTCCTGCAACTCTTGCCATCTCTCCTTGCATCTGAAGACGGATCTTCACAATTTCTAATGGATTTGTGACAGCCTTTGGAAAAGAATTTGTGTCATTGGCGAGCACTCGTAACTTGTATATCATAAACAACGGACCACTTGACATCCACCAGCGGCACCACCGGAAAATAGTTCCCAACCAAGACTGATCTGTCCTGTCACAGGATCTTTGGCATTCGCTCGGATCAAGTCGTTGATCGTAAGCTTGATGGCTTTCTCTGGTGCAACACCCTACAAGACACAAAAAAACAGTCTCAACATACCCATATACAAGTGGGTGTGACGTCAGATCTACTAGACTCACGATCAACTGAGGTGGTAGACCTCTGTAGAAGCCAGAGAAGCCCTCGTTCTTGAATACCTTCTTGACACAATCGAGACTATTCTTGTAGAGCAATTCACCAACCACTTTACTACGCTGATTCTGCATCCGAGTCTTGACCAGATCGATGGGATAGACTGCCGTTGCTCCTACTAAAATATAATGATCGTGTTATTGAAACATTCCAACGCGATTCATGAGATGAGGATTCATAGATATTCTCATCCGAGGAAAATAACCGAGTCATGAAGACAAGCGCTACCCACATGCACCCGCAATCCCTCCTAATCCAAAGTTATAAGTCGATTTAGCAAGGCTTTGCCAAAAACTCCCAGTTGCCAGGTCATCCGTGACTACCTCTTGTGTCTGAGCACGTTCCCATTTAGGATCGAGGAGTTTACTAAAATCTGCCAGCCCAAGTCTAGCATTGAGATCTCCCATACCAGCAAAATGGAAGACGATATCCACTTCCATTGGTGTCAGATTAGTGTAACGAGTGTGACGAGCAGCAGTGTTGAGAAAATCGTGACGATTGATCTTGTGGTCTTTAGATTGTGATATGGCTTCTTGTAGGATACGTTCAACTGAATCCATCTCACGAATTACCTAATAAAGAGCCCCGAGTTAGGCTATATGTGAGGAAGAAAGTACATCACAAAAGAGGACTGACATTGTGGAAGGCATTGACTTCTGAGTAGGAAATCTTGCCTCCCGTACTGAGTGTGCAGAGCGTGGGTAAGCGTTCCAATACTGCGTCCGAGAGCTTGTGACGAGCAAGCTCGAGAATGATGCGCTTGAACTGATCCGGTGAGATATGCTGGATTGGATTGAAGTGAATGTATTCGGAAAGTGAGGATGATGTGATGAGTGCAAGGAAATCCAATTTTAGCTACTTACACCCGTCTCAGCTTTATCGAAATATGCAAAGGCTTGTCGTAGTCGTTCACCTTGTAGGCCTTTCATGAGTTGCGTAAATTCGCTAGTTGATGAAAAAGAGTTGAATGTGTCAGCTCTCTGGAAAGGTAATTTTCGAATATGCAAATCAAGTGACAGACTTGTAGCCAAGTACATGTCGACCCTCCCTTCGTCCCAGAAAGAGCTTAACCCAAGGTGAATCGAATGTAAAGGGGAGTGAGTCTGGACCGAGGTTGGCTGAGAAGACACGCTTGAACTCGTCAAAGGTGACGTCGCCATTGCTATCCTGATCAAAGTACTTAAATGCCACCCTGTGTTTCAGACGTGCAACAATTAGTATTAGGATGAAAGCCTACTAAGCAATGAAGAATAATCACTGACTCGAATTGAGCATCCGGTTTCTTGAGTAAAGTCTGAAAGACGACGAATTGATCCCATTCAACTTTTCCAGTCCGATTAATGTCAGCTATTCGAAAGAGAATTGCATATTGAGATTTATGAATTTTCTGGAAGTCGTCCGTGGGAGCCACAGCGTTGATAAAACCCTCTTCATTGAGATAGCTGATCAAGCAGCATATAAGTATGTTGATTGTATAATCAATGGAAAGTGACCAAAAGAACCAACCGAGATTGTTTCAAGTTATCTGCGTCATCAGTGGTGGCGAATTCTTCGAAGACTTCCTTCCATCTATCTAATTCTGAGTCTGAAGGATTAGAGGTAACTAGGTACGTAGATGGGAACGATCAGCCGTCAGTTAAAGTCATCCAACCAACCTACATACGGAAACTTGTGATGACTCACCAGATTCACACTGCAACGCCGCTGTCGTCATCATGATGATGATCGGGTGAGGGGTAAGGTCAGTATGTTTGTATGAAGAGTATAAATGTATCAATTAGTAACTAACATGACCGCCACCAGTTTGCCATTTTTTGATGACGGAATGATTTGATATCTGACCAAATGAAGGAGGTTCTTGAATTGAGGTTCCTTTAAGATTGGTGCTTGACAATCGTTCCAATTCTCAGATCTGAGTTTGACAAACTTTCAAGTGTGAATTTGCTGAGTGAAGTTCATCAAATCACATGTATCCAAACTCAATTTTACCCGATCATCATCTTGTAATCAAATACACACACAAACCTGTCTAAACCCAAACTCTGTTCACTCTTACTCAAGTCCTTAACCTATCCTTGCCCGATTCAACCCGCTTCTCTTGGTCTTGCAGGGTGATGTTTTGTAGCGTCATATGGACTAATTTTCACAGAAAACAAATAAATACCTACGAAGGCGTGTACATGACTAATTGCTGCATTTTAATGTGAGCACTCCAGAAGCAAAGTCTCCTTATGTAGTTTGTCAACTTTTCTTGCTTCCCTTACTGCAACACTGCCAAAATCACAATACTGGGATTGTATTGACAATACCCAGTAAAGTAACTGGTTGACAATACCAGAGAGTCCAAGCTCTAGTAGCGTACCTGTACTCAAGGTACACTACTCAGTAACAATGACAATACTGTGCCGCCCATCACCTAGTAGTGTATCTTGTCACAATACCAATCAGATACCAATACTGTATTGTAGTATTGCAATTTCCAGACAAAAAAACACTAGAGCTGTTGAAAGACAATCAAGACAGTAGTCTTGATATGTAGTTGGGTATGCAATGATGTATTTTCTCTCATATCTTTTCTTAGAGTAGTTTTTAATTCCCAATAATATTACCGCACATCAATCCCAATGTAATTTCTTTTCTTGATTGATTTTGTATATGTGCAGTCTGTCCCCTCTCGTCTGACTCTCTTTCCTCATCTTTTGGAAAGAGAGTAAGTCATTTCCTAGAAATATTGTTGAGTCTATAATACTAATGTTGTTGTACACTTAGAACTCCATTAGATCTTTAGCCTTGAGTCATTGACTCACTTATTGTTTTCTCACTTTTACCTTTTCCTCCAAACCATTTAGGTATAACATTATAACTTATATTATATTATATTATTTAGTCTGAAGTGTTTCATTTCTTTTTGTTTGTTTTGTTAGGTTAGCAAAGTTCTGCATACCTGAGCTGTTGGAGAAAAGTGCTAACAACAAGCACTATTATATTAGGTTAGTTATATAGTAATGAATAATCATCTTTTGGAAAGAGAAACTCCATTAGATCTTTAGCCTTGAGTCATTGACTCACTTATTGTTTTCTCACCTTTACCTTTTCCTCCAAACCATTTAGGTTAGCAAAGGTCTGCATACCTGAGCTGTTGGAGAAGAGTGCTAACAACAAGCACTATTATATTAGACGTGTTCTGAGCCATCTACAAGAGCAGGGGTTGATTGTATACTCAATACTTTCTGGGGCCCATTCTGGTCCTGGTACAGTATCGTCATGCTCAATATCACTGGGAGGCTAGGCTAGTAAGATATTGTGGCTCAGATACTGAAGAATTTTAACCTTGGTCTTGAAGATGTTATGAAGAAAGACAAGTTGCAGAATATAAATCCTAAATACCCACTAATCACTGCAAACATTACACAACTTCCCATTAATTGAGTAGGGGAAAATGATTAGGAGGATAATTGGTCATCAAGGATTGATCACTGCACACTGGAGCCATAGCAGCCACACTATATATGTGCACCAGGATGGGCAAGTCAGGAGCTATCATTTACATACAGAGCTGCTCAGTTAACGGCTCATCTGAATGAGTGAACCATATGTAATACCATCTGTAATTTTTTACAGTATCTACAAATCATTTAAAAAACTGACTACATACACTGATGTGTAATTTGGTGTATATCCATCACCTAAACTTCATGTAACACCTTTTCTGTCAAGACATATTTGTTTATAGCAGTTCTGTATCACTGTGAGTTGTCACAGAGACTCTGATCAACTCCCAAAATGGGTTGATATCCATAGCGTAGCAGCAGAGTTGTGGTGTGTCCCCCTTCTTCCAGTCAAACTGATGCTAAAAAACCTGGGCAAAAGGTTGAAATATTCCACCCACGATAAAATTCCCTGATTGTACAGTTGGAAATCTTCTGCCCAAATGGGCATTGTCAGAGCCGCTGTTACCAAAAACCTAAATAAAGAACCACAATGGTGGATGAACAAACAGTCATTGACTTTAGAAGTGACAAATATAAAGGCCAATAACTTAGTACAAAGATCATCACTAAAATCTCTAGTGAGTTGATGGGTGCTGTCAACACCGCAATCGCTCCACTCCACTCAGGCTTTTGACCGATCTTGGGAGCGGAGCAGAGTGCTGCCCTCAATCTTGCTATGCACCTAATCGCTCTTTTAATTCTTTTCCCTTACTTTGGTGTGCGCAGCGGTGAAACCACTACACACATTGCTTTGAGCGGCGCACATTGCCCCATTTTTGAAAAAAGAGAAATTTGATAAATTTTTTTGTATACATAGACATGTATACACAATAAGATGGAAAACAAAAAGAATAAAAAAAAGGAAAAAATACTACGACTTGTTTTTCTCTGAGCTATCTTGTTTTTCTCTGAGCTATCTTGTTTTTTTACCGTGCTATTTCTTTTTTTCTGTGCTATCAATAAAAGCTTGAAAAGCCTTCATGGCTTCTTCAAAATCTCCACCTGGGACTAACCCTTCCTTCAACCAGGCTTGGGAACCCACAAGACGTTCGATGGTCTTGGGGTGCATTCCTCCACGTAACGGGGAACAAATGTCGGCCACGGCGGAAAACGTATGCTCACATGCACACGATGTGGCTGACACAGACAAGTAGTCTCGAGCAAGTTGAGCAAGGATCGGAAATTGAGATTCATGTTCCTGTGATAGAGAAAAAGGTAGTTGTTAGCAAACTATATATTATATGCATGAGAGATAAAAAGATAACCTTACCCTCCACCAATCAAGAGGGGTTTGGTCCTTGTTGATTGGGTACTTCCCTTGCAGATAGTCCTCGAGTTCAGAGTTGAAAACTTTGTCAGTTGTGGGGTTTGAAGTTGCAAATATATCAAATTCATCGGGTTCCTCAGCAGACTCCTTGCCCTCTGGTGATGGTGATCGCACTTGATTGTGAGATTCCTCCAAGACGTCATTGAATGCTCTTTCAATAGCGAGATGTGCTGAGGAATCGTATTCAGGGTAGTGAATGGTGAAAAACTTCGCACGGAATCGGGGGTTAAGGACGGTGGCAAGAATGATAGAGTCACAGTTTAGTGACTCTTCCTGATACTTGCCGAGCCACTTTACCATCTCATCAATTGCAACCACTAAGCTGGGAAAGTCTTTCGCATCGGATCAAAGGATTCTGAGATCCTTGATGACGTGTTTATATTCGGCCAGTACGATACACCCAGTTGGGCCATTACCTTCGACTCGGGCCGTGGCATCGACAAAGGTCTGAGTGAGATCAATGTATATCAATGTCAGGAGAGGTGTGAGGAGAGAAAGAGATAAAAACCTACCTTCAAAACCTTGTTGACTAATTCAACCGCATGCCATTCAGCTGGTGAGATGGTGACCCCCTTGAAAAACTGTGCCTTACGATCAGCAGCGAGCATGGAATTGATGACCTGTAATCACAAACATTAGTTAGATACGTTTGATAATAATAATTAAACAAAGATGACATTATACCTACCTCCTGGGCCTCACAAGCCACCTTTCGGCTCTCGTAGTGACTGTTCCAGCGCGTCTTGCAGGGTCGCTTGAGCATGCGGCCTTTATAACCCATCCGAGTCGCTCGAGGCTTGAAGTCGCATCGCCTGGCTGCACTGCTGGCAATCTGGCCACTGACAGTGTCGATCTGCAAACATTCAAAGTGTTAATATCAGGACCAGAGTATAAATAGAATGAAGAAGGTACTTACCTTTGAAAGGGCCATTGCCACAATGTCATCCTCCCCACAAGCTACCCCGGAAAGCTCTTGACTAGTTTCAACTTCATCTACACCATCTGGGTTTTCAGGAAGCCCGGTGTCATCCTCGTCATTGGATTCGTTATTCTCGATCTCAACCTCGTTGTCGCCGTCATTGACCTCAAGAGTTGGGATAGGGAGAGGCTGACCATGTGGGACACATGGCTTGGTAATACTAACCTTCTGACCTATTGCTTTGAGCCCATGCCCAACTGTGAGGTTGAGCTTATGGGCATAGCACCGCACATGATGTGCCGAGGCTTGCCAAAAAGTCGGATCTTCTGCGTTTGAGAACATAGACTGCATTTCCGAGGCCATTGGTCCGTTGTTACTGCCACTGTCAGTGGTCTGACAGAGCATGTAAGAAAGAGTAAAAAAATTTCTTAAGTTGATATTGTGAAGAGGAAAGAAAAGGAGTATATAAATGAAACTAAATAAATGAGACACTTATCTTCTTATGGAGTCCATGACGAATCAAAAACCGTCCAATTGGTCTTGCTAGAAGAGCACCGAAATGTCTCCAAGCCACCATCTTAAGAGTAAGATGGCTTGACTGATAATTCCAGTTGTTGTCGATAAAATTTGCAGTGGCTCCGATGAAGGCGTATCGGTTGCCTTTAGTCGTCCATACATCGTGTACTAAACAAAACTTGCCTTGATTGTTCTATGTTCATGAAAGTCATATCAGTATACGTTATAACAGAAGATGAAGGCTTTAAAGAAGATAGACTTACCTTGACCGTGTTGATGGCCCTCTCATGCAATGAAGCATGCAGCAGAACCGCTTGCTGTGCTGCCCAGGTTCTTGATTGGACCACGGCACCGCGATTGACCGTATAGAATGCCGCACAAAGGGCTGGATCCTCAAAACGAGCCCATGGAAGAGCGTGACGTACGACCCACAGTACCAGTATCATGTTGGTCAGGTCGGGTGTGAATGTTGGTCCTTTGAAGTAAGAGTTCAAAGTATTTGTCTTCTCGTCGGATCCAGCTTTGATTGTTTCCAGATAAGCTGGAGGGAGGACGACTCCAGCCTTGATGGCTTTGTGACGCATTGTGCATTCAGGTCAATTTTCTCTGCCATCGCGGTGAGCCCATAAGCCAAAATAGGAGGTCTTCCCCCTACTATACGTACCATAACACCAGCAACACTTGTATTTGAGACCCTACAGAAGAAAGTGTCAGTTTTGCTTTAGAAAGATCAATGACAAAATTAAAAAAATGGCTACATACCTTAGGAGGGTAGAAGTACTTGACAAGATCCTTCACTTTCGAGGATCTCCCCTGATTATAACCAATCTGATTGCTGGACCCAAGAATCTCGACGTCTGACTCTTGAGACAAGTCACATTTGTCAGGAACCTCATAGTCCTAAATGAAAATACGATAGTGGAATTAGAATTTGATAGAGAAAGAGAGGAAAGTGGTGGTGTGAAGATAGAGAAAGAGACTCACGTTCGTTTTGGTTCTCTTGACCAAAGGGGAGGTGCCTTTCAATGGGCTGCCTGATGGTGATCGGGCACGTTTGCTGATTGACGAACGACTCTAGAAGAATCAATCAAATATTAAGTGTTAGCTCTGCAACACGTATTAATTCAATGTTATCTTAGGACTGATTGGACCTACCTTTCCTTTTGTAGTGGTCTTAGCCTTCGAAGCGACTTCCTTTTGTTTCTTAGTTGGAGCCGGGGGTCGTGGTGAAGCAGATCGATGGGAAAGGGAAGTAGATCCTTCTTCGGTAGTTGTTGATACAGCTATTGATGTACGTGAGTCTTTCGGAGGGATAACAAAACCAGGCTGGGATCGAGCCGGGCTGGGTGGTCGAAGATTTCGTCCCGACGACCTACCTGGTACCTGGAGGCTACTTGGAGTTGAAGATAGAGAATTTGATTGGGAAGCGGGCATGGTATAGAATGAGAGTTTATCAGTATTTGATTTAGAAAGACGATCGAGATGGATATGGGTAAAGGATGGTTTCTAGCAAAGACTTCGAGGAAAGGTAACTTACCTGATGAATACATCGAAAATACCTCTGTGGTACAAACCACAAGCCAGCCATTGATCAAAAGATGTCCAGGGGGACGATAGATTAGTTCGAAAGGATGTCCACGCGCCTTCGCCATCATCCATTGGGATTTTTGAGTGAGGTAGGTTGAGAATCCTTGCGAAGAAGTCCAGGTAGCTCTGGGTAACCCCTGTACCCCTGGGTACAGGGTTTTGCTCTGCTCATGAGCGGAGCAACTCGGGTCCGGGCCCTGTGCGAAGCGATGGGCTGCGCTCAGGAAAATTCAGCCCCAGGGTGCGCTGCGCAGACTGCTCTCAGCAGAGTAGGGGCTGGAGCGGAGGACAAAATCGCTCCGCACACGCTCATTCGTGGGGAGCGGTTGCGGTATTGGTGCTGTATAAGGATGCACTGAGTTCCCATACCATTCCTTCAGAACCTGGCTCAACAGGATCTATGACTTGCTGGATGAAGACATGTTCCTTCATAATCTCATGAAGAAAAACAATATGAAATTTGAGGTAGGCAGCAATTGCAACAAGCGGACAAAAAGTATTGAATTTTCCAACAGCTGAGTAAGTATTATGGAGATCTACACCTTCAAGTTGACAATCACCAAAACACACCAATCTGGCCTTACTAGACAGAAAACCGGTCTTGTATCTTTTCTTATTCAACATCCACATGTCATCGATCACACATACATCAACAGGACAAGGAACCTCCTATCCTACACAATGTTGATTTAAAGAATCAAACTCAACTTTCATTGCCTCCATCCATTCATCAGCATTGAGAGCGTCCATAGCCTGCTTACAAGTTGGGTCATCATTTGTATCTGATCAGCATGTCCAATGAAATCCATAAGATGTTGAGGCAGACCAAAGCTGCTGGCAGGAAAGCTATCACTAACAATACCTGAGTCGTTGGATGATGGACGGGATTGTTGACAAGGAGATTTGCTCCTTCAAATGCCTTGAAAAGTGAGAAAAAACAGTGGCCACAGTAGCAATGGTCTACGGTCATTGTGTACGTAAGTACAGAGATATCACCAACTTTCCAGATGTAAAACTGTCCTTGAACCAAAGACAGATCATGCGTCACTAGGCCAATATTTATGGATGAATTTGGGTTGTACAATTAGGGTACTCAAAGTTCTATATAACAATATATGGCCTGGAAAGAGTGTGTTTCATAAATGAAGCTCAAAAATATGTACTTTCAAACCAAAAACACAGTTTTCCCTGCTTTTGTCTAGTTGTGGAAAGAGACAAAATAACTATAAAGGGCAAATTATATACAACTATGAGTACCCTAAATACATATCTACCTTGCTCTCTTTGTAAACATTGCACTTGTCATAGAGCTTTGTAGGTGTGAACAACCATTTTTTCTGGCAGACTTATTCCTATCTATCAAGACCTCTTGTGCAGATTGAACAATGAGTTGAGGAAGGGGAACCAGAACCATGTAGTCAAGTTTGCCAGATACCTGTAAGAGATGTGTGAAGAGGCTCAAAGGAAGCCTTGTCAGACACCAGTACAGCTCATTGAGGTCACCCAAACTGCGAAAGGGGATGTCTACACCGCAAGGCAGCTGGCACACAACCCTCGCCTGGATTTTGACTCTGCCAACAAATCACATGCTGTCCGCAGTATGATACTCATTGCAATTTCCATGTGCCAGCCAGTGTGAGCATCACCTGATTTGCCCTCTTATCATAGCAAGGTGAATTATCTGATATAATAACAAGGGGAGCTTGATTCTCCAATGAAAGGATGAGTGATTCCCCATATTTTGGGTCAATAGCCAGCCCACCTAAATTGGGCTTGATTGTTATTTTTGCTGACAGAATTGTGTGTAACAAAAATAATCTACTTTTTGCATTGATAAATATACTACATACACATATTAAGCTAATAAAAAATATAACATTGAAAGATCACAAATTGGAAGAAGGTGGTCAATGTAATTTACAAACCAGTGATGTCACTGTCCCTAAAAAATAAAAGTAAAAATTAGAATTAGAATACAGGTACAAATATTATTGTGCTGATATCAAATCATGTTACGTCAACATGAGTTTGCTGGCCATGTGTAAAATAGGTGACAAACATAGGTAAGGGCCGTGTAGCCACACTCAGGCTGCTGTCACCTATTTTACACAACCACTTGGTGTGAGGATACCTTGGTTCCATTTCATGTGGTCCTGTTTCAAGGTTGCGCCGTGGTGTATGTATGGGGTTAGGCGCCGTGCATGTAAACACAGATTTTGACCTAACTTACCTAAGAGCATCCGCACTCATTTGCGGTAAGATTTGGTCAAATTTGTGGTACCTACCTGTATGGTAAGGCAAAAGTTAGTTATTTTGGAAAGATTTCACACTCGTGTACAGTAACTGCCACGTAGCATTTGTTACTGCACGCGTAATGTACAAATTCTACACCAGTTAAAAGTTTCAAAAGGTCGAGTCAAGAGAGAAACCCGGGTTGTTACTGGAGATGATGTGCAAGGTAGGGTAGAATTATATTCACTTCTACACCAATAACTCATAGTATACACTACGGTCCAAAAGCGGTGTAATTGGGATATAATTACACCGGTTTTTCCACAAACAAAGAGCTGTGGATCCTGAAAGCATCCATAGTCTTTATGATCCAGCGACCAAACATAAACATAAATGGTATGTTTTGGCCATCCCTTTTTTATCTAACTCAAGCAGCAACTGTACATAATCATCATGTAAGTTGTTTGACCACTCTGAATAATCAAAATATAAATTTTACATTTTCATTACATTTCTTTGTAATATATATTGCCGAGAAACTTTTGAGTACACTGTGAATGTAGTTTGTATAGCTTGGCTACATCCATAAAACATAAGCCCAATTGAGCAGTTGGCGGGTTTTTAATTTGATTTAATTTTTTGTGTTCTTTTTTTGGGACAATAGTTTGGTTCTTTTTTTTGAACAATAGTTTGACTTGCAAACGGAGCAACAAAGAACAAGACAAGACATAAGAGGTATAAGGTGCAGAATGATATTTCTGATAACAAACAAATTGGAAAAAATTGAAAAAAAATTGAAACCAAATAGGAAACTGATAGAAAACAAATAGGAGGCAAATAGAAAAGGTGAGTGGGTTCCTGCGGGCTCAATAATTCAAATATGGAGTGTTTCTGTTGAATAAGGATATTAAACAGGTATGTATATCCTTCACTATTTCTTTAGACTGTATTGAAATGTGAAAATGATTGGTTTTGGTGTCCTGTATCTTGTTTGGGTACACAGATGATGTATCATTGTCAATTAACCATCATTGATATTAAAGATACATTGGCCAATTTGAAATACTTAACATTAACACTAGAAATCTTGTAAGTCAATTGGTCCAAGTAGCAGATCTTGAATTAAAGAAGAATATTGAGATTGAGCTTGATTTGTTTGAATGAGTAGAGGTAGAGAAGAAGAGGATTTAATGGAAGAGGAGGTTAGGATTTCTGAAGATCCAACTTGAGTTGAGATTCGAGGAAACACATCACACAGGAATGAATGAAGTGGGTATTTTTGACACTGGCCCCATCCAATACATAGGTTAGATTAGGTTAATGACCTGCTCAAAACCATACTGCCAGCCATGTATCACTCACTTTCTCTTGATCAAAAATGACATTACGCTTTTGCTGATTGACGCTTTCATGATGAGAATGCAAGAGTCCTTGGCCAAGTGGTGTTCATCGACCAGTCATTTCCATTACATTGGAACAATTTATATCCTTGAATTGATGTTGATAAGCATCAGAAGACATCGACTGAAGTTACATCCCGAGTACGTCCGATTCTTATGTATTTTTCATCATGGGGATGTGTTTTGTACAAACATACTGAATTTATGAATTGATTACATACCAAATTTGTACCTGGGAGATTTCTGGAAATGAGATGGGAATGTCCATACTATGGTTGTTTTCAGGATCAAAAGGCCTTTAAGATTTGATCCGTAGTGTAGCCTAACCCATGGTTTTTTGGCTCCATATTTTCTATGGGTGGGGGAAATGGGTCCAAAACCCATATCTCTACCAAATCCCTTAACCCATACTTTTTTTTTGAAATCCAGAGTTGAAAACCCATAGTTTCCCGCAGGAAAATTTTAAATACTGGACAGGAAACTCTTGAGACACGTCTATACAAACCTCTTCAAAGCTATCTGACTCCATCAAGTCCACAAAAATCACTACGAGTTCAACGAAATTCATCACAAAGTCACTACTTCCACCAGTAAAGATGCTTCCTACAAGCTTATCAACTTTTTCTGTCTCAAATATTGAAGAAGGGCTTGCTAGGTTAAAAGCCAAGAATGATCAGTGCATGATCCCACTACGCCAGCTGATGAGTGAAGGGAAAGCGCTCTCTGAAGCTGATGATAGATTTATTGATGGTGCAGGAAATATGATAGACAAGGTATGTGTTGTTGAGAAGATCAAAATTACTGGTAGTGTATCAGAAGCTGAAAAGACATTCAACCGTTGTGGAAAGCAAATTACATGAGAGCATTTTTAAAAATCACCTTATCATCTTTTGAAACTCATATTTTCAATTTTTAACTCATTTGAAAAGACTCATACTTTAGTTTTAGGGCTTTCTTTGATTTTCAGAGCTCACTTGCATCAATGCTTATTCAACTCAAATCAATTCAATTGATTGCATTATACATCACTTTTTATTTATTCAATTCAAGATAAAATATTAATTAAGTGAACTTCAATAAGATTAAAATACAGAAGAAATCAATCAAATCAAAAACAAGCTATTAATTAATCTAGAAAGTTGATTCAAGCAAGCAAATTGTAGTAAAAAGAAAGAATAAAAATAAGAAGAAAATTTAGCTAGTTAGTATTGTATAAGAACAAGACATGCACATTATCAAACAACAAAATCAAGCGGCACAAACAAATTATAAAAATTAAAATGGTTACTACTACAGCAGATATTTTTTTACAATAGTTTTTCTTTTTTTTCTTTCTTTTCTCTTTATATATCTTTTTACTTTTCTAGGGACGTGGCTGGAGTTTGAGGGTGTTGGATGATTGGCAAGACCAACAATAATTAAAAATTACTATTACTGATAACTTGGATTTTATTATTGAAGATTGAAATTTTAACTTGAAGCGGAAGACGAACTTTGGTCAACAGAAGCAAACTTACAGAAAACTTAGAATTTAATCATACTTGGAAAATACTTAGAGGAATGGATTCTTGCGAGAGCATAAAGTTATTGTTTTTTGTCAAGGCCTAGAATAGAGGTTACTTGTTTAGTTAGAAATTTTATTAGTTTGAAATATGGGAATAAGGATCATTATCAAGGAAATTCATATGTAGAAGTTAAATATTAGGAATAAAGAAGTTGGCGGAAAGTCCATTAAAGTTTAGTACAAAGTAGATAATTATTATGAAGATCAAATATACTCAGATTTAAAGTTTGAAGAAGTGGAATTTTTCAATTTAAGTTGGGGGAGGAAGTCACCAATCAATGTTCTCAGTTGCAAATTCTCATCAAGATTTCTTCTCAGTGAAGCTGAGGACAGCTTGGAAGTTGGGGGAGGATGTGGAAAGCAAATTACATGAGAGCATTTTTAAAAATCACCTTATCATCTTTTGAAACTCATATTTTCAATTTTTAACTCATTTGAAAAGACTCATACTTTAGTTTTAGGGCTTCCTTTGATTTTCAGAGCTCACTTGCATCAATGCTTATTCAACTCAAATCAATTTAATTGATTGCATTATACATCACTTTTTATTTATTCAATTCAAGATAAAATATTAATTAAGTGAACTTCAATAAGATTAAAATACAGAAGAAATCAATCAAATCAAAAACAAGCTATTGATTAATCTAGAAAGTTGATTCAAGCAAGCAAATTGTAGTAAAAAGAAAGAATAAAAATAAGAAGAACATTTAGCTAGTTAGTATTGTGTAAGAACAAGACAATGAAAGCAAAAGAAAAATTGAAATGACTTACCACTTACAAAAATTGGAAATGGAATTGATTGTCCTAAAAAAAACCAACCAACAGTAACACAAATGATAAATCTAAATTGTTAAAATGGAATCAGCAACTTGGAGATTAAATGAAATTAATAAAATCAAAAATCAAAAACTAACTTTGAAATCAAATAAGCAAGACTAGAGTTGAATCGATCCATTTGTTAAAAAATCTAGAGCAAAACCAAGAAATCAGTTGATTGGACCAGAATCAAGTTAAAAAAAGTACCTATCAATCAAATTTAGAATATTGAAGCAAAGCAAGTCAAATTAGATAAATAGATGAATGATAAGAAAAGATATGAATTAGTCAGTTATGTGTAAAGTAAGAGGAGGAGACAAAGAAGAAAAATGATGAACTTACAAAATTGAAATTTAACATGAAAACAAGGGAGCAACCTAAAATCCAAGAAGATGATTCAACTTTCAACCAGATCATTTAATTAAAATCAACAAGATCAAATCATCTTAATTAGTTTTAAATGTTAAATCAAATCAATCAAAAGAATGAGTAGAAAAGCAAATAGATCAGAGCATCGCCACCGGTGCTAGGTAGATGTGGGAATACGTCAAAAGTTGACATTTTTACCTTACAAACCCAAGCCACCGGGTTGTGTAAAGTGACGTTTTCCCACACCCAGTTTGCATAATTGCTTTTTGGTTGGCTACATGTAGCCAACGAAAAAGCAGATATGCAAGACCGATTTTCACGTAATATATGACACTTTGAAATTATTATTCAACCTTTTGAGCTTTCATCCCGAGATTCCAATCGATCGGAGTCCGGGCATGTCAGAATTCCGGGACCCTTTGGGAGAAGATGTCCAGGGCGTAAACCCTTTGGGCGCGCGGGAATCCAAGATGCATGCCATGGGTGGCGACCAAAGGCATGCTGTCCCACAGCTAACGGCTGACATGCTGAGATATCGAGCCTGTTTTACCTAGCACCGGTGGAGATGCTCTCAGAAGAAGAAAGGAAGAAAAAAAAAAAACTTACAAATTTGAAACTTGGAATCGGACCGAGCGATCTAAACCAGCAAAAGAGAAACAGATTCATTTTTTAATAGATTGAAAGATACAATTCAAATCAGTCATAATCAGTTGATCAAATAGAAAAGAAGAAGAAGAATAGGAAAGATTACATACCATTTGAAATCGAGATCGAATTGAAGCCATCAATCTAAGAAATTAAGATGAAAAAACAAAATCAAATTAAATTTCAATTTTTTCTTTTCGTTCGTTTTACACATCAAACTACATAATACAAAATCAAATAGAGAATTAAAAAAAATACATAAGAAATAAAAATCAAATCAATTATAAAAAAATCAAATGAAACATGAGAAAGGAAAATATGTAATATTTGTTGAAAATCAAATTTGGAAAATGATGTAATAGGGGTTAGGAGTCAAGTTGAAAAGGGTATAAAGAGGAAGGGTTTTTGGGGCTTTTTTATTTTCTCTTTTAAAATTTTCTTTTTTCTTTTTTTTATCATCTATTCATCTGTCTAGGAGTGTGTGTCCGTTTTATGAGTTTTTTTTGTGTCCATTGGTGTGTTCGAGTTTGTATTAGTGTGTAGTCAGTATTTAAGAGTGTTCTATTGTGTCTTTAAAGTGGTGACCCTTATAAGGGTAGTATAGTGTTTATTTCTTCGCCAGTAGTAAAAGTGTTAAGCGTGTGAAACCCTGGAGTTGCGAAATCTGTGTTTTGTGAAAGTGCCAGCTTATGTGAAGAGTGCTTTAGTGGTTATATTGAATTTTTAAAGTTAATTCATCGCAGTCTAGTAGAAGTTTAAATAAAATCCATCCATCATCAACCTCCTCTTTAAAGCTCTCATTTTTTTCTATCTCATCAAAATCATTTGTTTGGACAAGATTCTTAGAAGATTGGACTGCGGAACTTTATCAACTAGCTGTATAGTCTTGTTTTATTATTTCTATAGCCCTTGCCTAGTCACATTAGTGTCTAGGGACCGTTGGTGACCACTTGACACAGTCTTTAGACTTGTCAGAGGTTTTTCAGACCAGGTTCGGTACTGATTATATCAGTGGAAAGAGTAGAACAATATTATTACAGGTGTTGGTAGTGTGTAGCAGGAAAAGTTTCTTTTGAATTGTACCCCACTGCTTCTGAACTTGGAGATTCTTAAAGGTTGAGGGCAGCTTAACTGCACCTGTTGTACTTCCACTCTCTCTGGTTGTACTTTGTCCCCTCTCTGGCTCAGCCTACGCTACACTGCGTAGGAGTTCTACACCGTGAGGAGCTAAAGACGTTGGAGCTTCTGATATTGAAATACAAGAATAAAAAGGTTGTGGACCAAAGTGCGGCTAAAGCACGTAAGCTTCCTCATTTGTCTTTAACCAAATCTTTGAAACACTTGTTTTGCTGATATTCCTAGGACCCTTAAACATTGTTAGTAATTTGAACAGGCCCTAAGAAACGAGCTCATACAGATGCTTTTGCTGAAAGTAAGGGTGATCCATCCCAGTCTGAGCCTAAGGCAAAACACGCCAAATCCTCATCCCGTAGCAATGTCAATCTAGCTCAGCAAATATCAGTTCTAGACTGGCATAATAAGAACGGTGGAAATCAAACAAAAACAGCAAAGCATTTTGAAAACACATTTCCTGGAATTGTGATCCAACAACCTCTAGTCTTAAGTTGGGTTAAGGATCAAGACAAACTACAAGCAGCATACAATTCATGTGCGGGACTCAACATCAAGAGAACAAATCAGACTGAACACCCACAAATCAACGAGGCGCTGCAAATCTGGGTTCAACAAGCAGACATGGCTGATGTCACTCTTACTGGCGATGTGATCCAACAGAAGTGGTGGCAATTTGCGGACTTGTTCAAGGTTCCTGAATCCGAGTGGCTCTTGCTAAGCAAAGGCTGGCTTACTTCCTTCAAGACACAAAACGGTTTAAAGAACAGACGTAAACATGGAGAAGCAGCTTCAGCTTCTAAAGAAACTGCCATTGCTGAACAAAAACGGATTGAAGAGATTACTGATCTGTATCACCCTTGCAATATCTACAGCATGGACAAGACTGGTTTGTTTTATGGGTAAGCCAACCCTTACTCAACAGTCTTGTTAATATCATAATCAACTTATCAGATATCAATTTTGACTTCCTTTTCTGACCATGTATGTATTCCTGGGAATTGTTGTAGAATGCCTCCGGATAAATGTTTATCAAAGGAGAACAAATCCAGAACAAATTTCAACAAGAATCAATTGACCTTTGCTCTTACGTGTAACACAGATGGTTTGTACAAGCTTAAGCCTTTCATTATTGGTAAATCACTCCACCCAGCCTGCTTCAACAAAAAGAGTGCCAGCTCTCTGGGATACTATTACCAAAACAATGCGAAGGCCTGGATGACCTACACACTATGCTCTGAGTGGATCACTCACTGGGATAAGGAGCTTCAAGCACAAAACCAATTGATACTTCTTTTGGTTGACAACTTCTCCGGTCATGGTGAACCCCCTGACTACAAACTCACCAGTATCCAACTTGAATTCTTTGCACCCAACCTTACTTCACATGTTCAGCCGCTAGATGCAGGTATGATTGCCTTGTGGAAATGCCAATATTGTTCTCAATTCATCAGCTATGCCATCAATTGCTATGAGTTGGATGTCCCTATTGGTCTGATATAAAAAATTAACCAGCTTGATGCTATGGAACGTGCCAAAGAATCCTGGTTTGGTATTACCAATACGACTATCAAAAACTGCTTTTGAAAATTGGGTATAATCTCTCCCCAAAAGCCCAATGGATCTCTGGAGGCCAGCAATGACATTCAAGATATCAATTTGAATACAGACCCAATGATTGAAGTGTCTTCTCAGCAAGATCTTGAATAGGACCTTCAAGAGCTAGTTTCATTAAACATTGTGCATAAGAAGAATATGATGTCGATTTCCAAGCTCTTAAATCCTACCAATGAGCATGCCAGCGGCCTTGAGACCTGGACTCCGGAGGAAATTTTCCAAGCAATCAACTAACATGACAACAACACAGATAAATCTGCTCCGGAGCACTCTGAAGTAGATGTACTTGCTCAACCAGCGTATTCTGATCTACCCAAGTCCGCAGATGTTGTCGGAAATTACCTCAGACACGAAGATTCTGAGGAAGCAAAAGCTTGTGGGAGGACTCTCCTGCGAGCTCTGCAAGCATTTAGTGCAGCACACTCAAAAAACCTGGTCTAGCCTACCCTTCTATCTTTCCTTGCTAAATCCTCTTGAATATGAAATGCAAGCGTTCCAAAATGTGTCTCCTTTTTTCAAAAAAAAATCTCTGCAATAACCCAAGAGAATCTTGATAGCCCATACTCTATGAAAACCCAAACTCAACCTGTCCCTCTCCCTTGCAAAATACTTGGGCTTGAGAGAGGGACTTACGGCTAATGTGAAATTTCAAGCATGAGACCTGTCGGGGCATTTTGCCCAAAACACTCACCCCTTATGAAACTTTTTGGGCTCATGGTCAATCTCCCTGGCCCCAGAATAAAGAATCTGCGGCTGCCCAACGCCGTCATCCTCCAACTGGCAATTCCATTAAAGAGTCACCGGCCGCGGAGTTACGTAGAGCAATTGATTTGGGGTCATAGTTGGGGCCCACTCTCCTTACAACCGTTGGAGATGCTGCGTGTCAGAAATCCAGGGTTTCCGCCGTACAGATAAAACAACACTTTTGCAAGGATTTATTTATTTTATGCACACATGTGTCTGACGGTAATCTGAATATGACGCGCAAAGAGACAATGAAGAAGTGGAAACATCACTACACTTCAAAGACTCCACAAGTCTCTTGCAAATCAACATTGCACCCAGGGAACTCCGGAGCTTTTTTGCCCTTGCTGCCCGTGAATCATGCAGAATCGATATCAGTATGGGGCCTTCCATTTTTGTTTAGTCAGAGAACTGGATAAAGAGTATGGTCTTACCTTTGGGCCACCATTCGACTTCACGGAGAGGGCCCATGGTAAGCGCCAAGGTCGTCGATGTGAAGCACATCCGCCTGAGTATTGACAAGAACAAACCTAGTCAGGTGTAGGTCCATTATGTCCATATTGAATAATATAGACTTACCTCGGCTTGAATGAGTTCATGCCAAATAGTATTCTCATTCCCAGCTCTGTGGGTGAGATTTTGAATGGCCATGAACACCCGGCAAAGGAGGAACACACGTAGCTGCCAGTCCCACTCAATGAATGTCTTTCAGCCCAGAGCGGAGGGGCCTCAAGTAGGCATAGTATGAAATCATACACGCTCATCTCCTGACTGTGAATTGCAGAATTCAGTGAATCATCAAATCTTTGAACGCACTTTGCACCTTTTGGTTATTCCAAGAGGTACACCTGTTTGAATGTCACAAAACTCCCCTTGGCCTTGACTCTTTCTAAAAGTGTCAGGGACAGATTCTGAGTGTTGGCTTTAGCCTTGCTTCAAATAAATCAACACTTTTGAATGGTTTACTATTAGTTCAAAAGACGGGCTCAATGTTGTATTTATATGTCATTGAGGAGGTCTTTGGTTGTACCGACTATCCGCTAATGGGACAATTTGCCAAATAGCTTCCCAACCCTATTTGTAAATGCTCAAGATGTCCTACGGGGTGCATACCCAAATGGTGCATATGTCAGCTCAAATCAGGTGCCAATCAACTTCTTTTCCGAGTGTTCGGAGGAGAAACGCACCAAGCAAATCAAGCAAGGCATGCTGTTCTTGCACTCTTTGATATCACAGAAGATTACCAGCAGCTTGAAGTTGAAGGACTCCAAACCAGACAGTAAGGCTGGGAATTGACTGGCAAAGCCGCCCAAACGTCGTTTGTCCAATTGACAAAGCCCGTCAAAGACCTCAAATGATGCTGTGAAACCTCAGAATGAAGAGGAGGTGTTGTCACTTGCCAACTTGGTGTATGTGAAGTCCACTCACAACAAATTAGCCGGGCATAAAGCAGATGTGGTGAGTGTGCTACCTCACTGGTGCATGTGATATATTAAGATGACACAGACTTTACCCTCAAGGTCCCAGTGTCAATTTGTGCAATGATTGCATACATCTGCAATCGCCGATGTAATGCTCTCCCACTGCAAAACGGCTTGATGGTCATGGCTGGTGGGGTTTCATGTCAAATCAATGAATTCCTTCAATGCTTAGGGTTGACCTGCTCGAGAGATGTGGTTCTCAACGCAATGGAACACCTCCGTCTATCACAAGAGCAACAGCTGAAGGAGGTATTTTAGAGAAACTGATGCCGTTGCTGTGTTTTGATAATGTGGACATACATTTGCGCATCCACAATCCGCGTATTGACATGTCTTTAAGGCTGTTCCATGGCACATGGGGGTTCTACATGGTATTCCCCGCTGCCCCGTTGGCGGAATGTGACGCTGAGGCGGTGTCTCTCGCCGCGTTTGTAGAGGCAATGAAGACCAGTGACGTGAAGGCAGTTAAGATTGATTTGTTTGCTCCAAGTCCCGAAGAAAGCTTGCATTTCGAGGCTGTGGTCAAGGCGCAAATGGCCTCCGCGCTAATTGAGCATGCCCATCATCTCCCAAATGCGCCATCAAGTGAAAAGCTGCCGAACCTCAAGGTCCAACCTCCTGCAATTGATTCCATCGAGTTCCACACACCAAACATACACTTCTTGCGTATGATGGACGCCACCGATTCTTCAGCCAATGGTGTCTCCGAAGTGCTGGAGCAGGTTATGTCCCAGATTGGATTGGCCAAAGATGACTACGCCGAATTCCTTTTGGTTGCTGGCGGAGATGTTGGATCCAACCAATTGGTCAATAGTCTTCGTGGGAAGCTTCACCCTCCAATTGACTCAGTTGAAGGTTTGTCTTGGGTGCTCTCGGTTTTTGGTCCAGCTCACACCACTTGGAATTTTGCAAAAGCTATCTGGGCTTTGCACTGGGGCACCTCGACGGACGCGGAGGACCGAGGCGCCTGGCGGTCGTCTTTTGAGCTAGGTGGCGATTATCACAAGCCTGTAGTCCAACAGGACTTCAACTACATCATGCGATCAATTCAGAATGTTCATAAGGCTAATTTGGTATTTCACTTTTTCCTCGCGAGCCCTGGTGTCTGTACTGGGACTTACGACTTATCCACCGGTTTTGGTGAACCAGCAGGAGGTTCAAAAATTGAGTTTGGCTGGGAGGTTTTTTAAAACCTGAAACCCTCCCACTTGGTCTCAATCAACCCCCGTGCCCATTTCAACTGGAGCTTCTTGTGAACATTCCCTTAAAATCTGTCTATTCAGATTTCCTATATTTCACTCTGGGCTTTCTGAAGAGATACAAGAAGTTCTTGAAGTTGAAATTTGGTTGCAGGCAACGACTCTATCTTTGAAATGAAATTTTGATATGACTTCTCCTATTTTGCTTGCAAGAGGACTGAGGATTGTTCAATGAACTTCATTCAAAAAGCAAGGTGGTTCATTTCCTGGATCTGAATGTTTTCCTCTCCTCAGAATCAGTGTAGTGCGCCAACTACTGAGGATGTGAGACTGTAGAGGAGCAGGCCTTTTCGGGCCCCTGCTCGCTCACCAAAAGTAGCTGATAAGTCGCAAGTCCCTATCCAGGGCACCGAGCTCGCGAGGTCAAAAGCGCCCTGCAAGAATTGGGGCTTGTGTTAAGTTAGGATTTTGACCCTCAACTGGCTTCCGCCGGGGCGCCAGCACGTTTCCCTCTCGGTAGCTCTACATCCATCTGCATGTCAGTGTTGAGTATCCTGATCAAGCTTGCTTCAAATTCGGTAAAGCGCAAGCTGCTACGTGTGACCAATCAGGCTGCCTTTGAGGTGTTTCAATGCAGCAGGCCGTTCTGCGGAGAAGAATTTATTCTTTTACCCAATAATCATTCGGTTCGCCAATACCTCGAGTCCGTTGGTAATGGTCAGGGTTCATATATACTTGATCGATGGAATCGAAATGATAATAATGCACATACTCCCATCAGGTGACTTCAAGGATTGAACTCGAGGACGCTATGTACGACAGTACTTATACGATAACCTGCGTCGCAGTCCGATATAAGCTACGCGAAACTCCTGGCGCTGTACATACCATCTCAAGACGATCGGCCCCCTCACCTTGATTGGGAAATGTCAGAAACGGGTAATGTCGGATCTAATTGCACTATCTGCTCCACCTAGGAGGCACGTTCGCTACAGAGGTATGTCGTTTACCTCACATTGAGCCCACGTGCGACGAGTGTCCGGTGCTCATAGACCAAATGCCCAACGCAGCCGGACACCATCAGTGCGCGTGCCGGAACGTGTCCTTATTTTCGCCAGACATAGTAAAACATCCGTCATGATCTCTCGTTTAAATTTAAGTTCGATTTTTTTCGCGAGCTGTTCAATTTTCGTCGCTTCTCTTTGCCATCTTCGATAAGCCCGGCTTTTTTGTCCATGGCTGAGCGAAAAAATGACTTATAGATCTCATCGTCTGTGAAGTTTTCGTTTTTTCACCATTCTCTCACCTCATTCTTCATCCTTTTCCGCCGAGTCAACTGGCAGATCGACTAACGAGGCAGCATCTCACAGATTTCCTATCTACCGATCTTGCATGCGCCATCCGAATTCCGGCTTTCCAAGCTGACGTCGGCTCATACAATCCATGTGCAAATGCCTTTACACCTTGAGATATAGTATTTACTTCCCAGTGTGCATTTTCTTGCTCTTTGCAAGCATCCTTCGATCTTCCGAGTCGGCCGCTCTGCCACATTTAAAAAACGATACTCAAGTTCCGATACCACCTTTGGAAACAAACGTCGAACTCGACTCCCAAAAGGATGTTGTCTTTGAACCTCTTCAACCTCACCTATCGACAGGAACCACCAAGCGGCCTCAGCTTACTAAGCGGCCTCAAAATGTAACTGACACCGCATTATTGGACGAGTGCATGAGCCGGCCTCTGAGTCCACAACTATGGACCGAGTTGGGATTGAATGAGTTCCTCCTTAATTACCCTGGCGGTGATACATTGACTCTTCCTGTATGTCACTCTCCAACTTACTTTATGCGTATCAGTCTTCCATCAGAAGCTGACACGGGTATTGTGCGGTTTGTCTACCTCCGACAATATCCAAATTTAAAAGCAGTTGGCAGATAGAGTGAACTTGACAAACTTTGATTGTGGCATTGAAAAGCCTTGTTATGCTGATCAGGTGCGTCTCAAATCCCTTGTACTTTGACTTCACCTCTTGAATGAGAAATACTCATCCAAATCGGATTCCTTCTATCAGCTATGTCAACCCGTGCGAGGGAAAGAATGGTACATCTTGGTGGCTTCACAGGAATGGAACGCTTTCATGAATGCGATATATTCAGCGATTGGATGGGCCATGACTATGATGCAAGGTTAGTACTACTCTGATGGGGATCCAATTTCGATGTGTCAACTGAAGAGGTTCGATCTTTTGCGAATTTTATGACTCTGGCAGGCATCGCCCCTTCAATGGTGAATGAGCCGCTGCTCTATATTTGTTTCCACGCAGACTGTGTGCTGATGTATGTCTGGCACTTTTTTTCAGGTCTCCGATTTTTATCCGGACTTGAGAGATACTTGGGCCATCATAAAAGCATTCGCCACTTTACTCACCTCAGTCAGCAAAGTCTATCCCACGGAAGGACTGATCAGCGTTACCAAGTATTGGTACCAATTTCTGCAAGGAGAATTTGGATTCTTCGCCGGGATCTCTGGAATGATGGACGATGTCTTAATCAAGAATCCTGTCAATCAACACGACAAGGTAAACCCAAAACTCGGCTAGCCAGTCAATTCTCCTCTCTCTCCACCGTCGTCCAGTTTTAACACGGTGGGCTTCGTTTGATAATTATGACACAATTCTACAACCAATCTGGTCTCGTCGGTCAATGAAAAATTTGTTCAGTGGACTTATTTTTCTTACACGCTATCTAAAAATCAAGATCTTGCTCAGATGGCCGTTGCCAATCTGTCGCGATCCACCATTCAGTCTGGAATCAGCACTGAAAATGGGATCTATAGAGTACTCAAGGACGGAAAATTTTTGATGGACCACTCGGTAGCAGGACCCAAAGCGATAGGCCACATCAATAATCTTGCGGGAGATAAACAAGCCGAGTTGAAAGCCTCGGTGCAGCTGCATCTTCTTGCCGCACTATGGGAACAACAGGTTAGTTATTCTTGCGGATTTTACACCATGGTGCTTTTCACAACGAGTGGATTGAGCTATGACATTAAAATTGACTGGGACCTCTTATACGATACCATTCATCCGTCAGCATGTGTTTGTCACTCGAGGAAGCGTGAGTCATAAAATTTTAACCAATCAACGCCGGTGATCGTACAGTATCTAACATGAAAAATCTATGGGAGCTTCAGGATCCTTGCACTGAATCCGGACCCAACGGCGCCTGGGCAGGCGAGGATGTTTTGTCATTTTGCGGACCAGATAACATGTTAGTCCTTTTATCAATGCCACAGCTGAACTTTCCCTAGACTTGCGCATCTTTCAGACTACTGAAGTACTTCTCTCTATCATTGCTTATCACAATTATGCAGTATGATGAACATAATCCAAGCTGACGGAAAAAAATCAATCAAAAAGATTTTTAACGCTCACCTCGTCAAACAAAAATATAACTTCTCCATAGGATACCTCACCCAAGCGGCTTGGGATTGCCAAAAGAAGAGCGGGAAGTTTGAATTCGACGTGTGGAACGCGTAAATATCATTCAATGCTTCTTGATAAAATAAAACCACTGACTTGAGATATCTATACTTAATGTACACAGCACAGACACTGCGAGATTTGACGATCAATGTAGTTTTAATTTACCTGTTTGTGACCTAACTCGGCCGGGTATGTCTGCTGTCATCTCTATATCTCCTCCACAGTCTATGAATGACTCAAACTATTACCTGAAATCCAGATATCCGAGCTCACAGGGACAGTGGAGCAGGGACAGTTGTTGCATGCAGAGAGACTGGCGGACTGCCAATTTAGAGAATTGCGTTGATTCTTAATTATCCTACTACTTATTATTATTATAGATCTTATCAATAGATGGTTTTAATGTTGTATCAAAAGGACTGAAGCTAATTTTGACCATTTTAGTGTATAATTTGTTAAAGAACACTCTCCAAACATCATGCAATCAGTCTCACAGGCAATCTCGTTTCATTTGATACATTGTTGCGATGTTTAGCCTACATATCTCTCGTTTGCCTTGAGGGTTAAGCTAGATATCTTGTCGGCAAAAATATCACGAGAATAATCTCCCATCCACACGTGCTCCATAGATTAAACCGACTCCTAAGTCAACCGAGATCCTCAATTGTGGATGGGGATTCGTTATCACACACACGCTACACATGATCAGGTCCAATCGGTGACACGTGTGTTGCAAATGCCAACAGCGAAAAGCGTATGTAAAATGGTCTGTGCGGCGGTACGCTTCTCGAGAGATACCCGTCGGTCTCCCCGGGTGACTGTGTGTATTTACATGTGATGACTGTTGAGCGAGTGTAAGGTGTTGAAGTTTCCCCATTCCTCTTTCTCGATTTGACTACTCAACCAAACCAAATCAAACATTATCATCACCAACCAAATCACTCACAACAATATCATCATGGCAGGAATAGGTATTGCTAATTTGCCAAACCAGGTCAGTCTAACATCATCATCCATCAAGCCAGCGATCTGTCATTTCATGTAGCTGATCATTCTTTCCTTCATAACTAGCGTCACAAAATTGTCGCCAAACGAGGCGGCCATTTTACACTTATGGTCGTGGGAGAATCGGGTCTTGGAAAAGTGTGTGATCGCAATCGTTAATTTTACACTTGAATTACAACTCGTTAATCTTCATGATTTAATGTCCTCTTTTCAAAGACCACATTGATCAACACACTATTTTCAACAGAATTGGCTATGGCCAAAGACTATCGTCGAAGGTTTGCCAAACAGTTCGATAAAACTACTGAGATCGGTGCGTGTTCAAAGAACTCGATCAGATACCATATCCTCGGCCTTTGAACCTAATTCTTACATTCAACACAGACATCATCAAGGCCGAACTCGAAGAGAAAGGGTTTAGAGTCAAGTTGACAGTGATCGACACACCCGGATTTGGAGATTACGTCAACAACCGCGAGAGCTGGGTTCCTATCATTGATTTTATTGATGACCAACACGAATCTTATATGAGACAAGAGCAACAACCCGAGCGTGGAGACAAACTTGACCTCAGAGTACACGCCTGTCTTTACTTCATTCGCCCCACTGGTCACACGTATGCTAATTTTGATGTGCCTCTATGAGTGGATCGCACCTGATGAAGTTTCACCTTGCAAACAGACTCAAGCCTCTCGATATTGAGACTATGAAGCGCCTGGGATCTCGAGTAAATTTGATACCTGTGATTGCAAAGGCCGACACATTGACGCCACAGGATCTCTTGACCTTCAAGCAACGTGTGAGTAGTTTCAACCGTTCCATCCGCCATCGTCCTACCCGCTGTACATATCTTAAATAAAATGATCCAATTTCAACACCTAGATCAGAGAGGTGATCGCGCACCAGTCCATTCGATGTTACCAACCGCCCATCGAGACTGATGACGAAGCTTCAGCGGAGCACGCCCGTCTTTTGATGGTGAGTCGTGAACTCGCATTACTCTATTCTGCACGGGACAACAGTGTATTTTGAAATGCGCCGGCTAATCATATCTAGCACCTTGGATGGACAGGCTGCGATGCCCTTCTCGATCATAGGGTCAACTGAGGATGTGACTACTGGTGATGGAAGATCAGTCAAAGGTCGAGCGTATCTTTGGGGAGTAGCAGAAGGTATGCTAGTCCTTTGCATGATCCATACGCATGGAACTGTACTGATTATAGCGATATGGTGCTGGATTTCGCAGTTGAGAACGAGGAGCACTGTGACTTCAAGAAACTGCGTTCGCTACTGATCCGTACACACATGCTCGATTTGATCAACACCACGGAAGAGATTCATTATGAAAATTACAGACAGGTTCAAATGGAAACTCGTAAATTCGGAGAGCCAAAGGTCAAGAAACTTGATAACCCAAAATTCAAGGAAGAAGAGGAAACTTTGAGAAAACGCTTCACAGAGCAGGTTAAATTGGAAGAAAGCCGATTCCGTAGCTGGGAGCAACATGTGCGTCAATTATTAAAGCGTCATGACTTTGTAACCGTGCTTTCCCTTCGCTGACAATTACTTATCTTTTGACGGCGTTCATATACAGTTGATTGCCGAAAGAGACAGGCTCAATAAGGATTTGGAACAAGCTCACTCCTCTATCAAGGTTTTGGAGAGCGAACTAGACAGCATGCAAGGTGGTTACGGTTCTCAAGGTCGAGGAGGTACGAGACGTTGAAGGACAGCCGGTAGACTATCGAAACACCGCAGTACGGTTTGTTCGCCCAGTGTTCCCTTTAATTGCTCTTGCAGCGTTGAAGATAGGACAACGAGCATCTTTGTTCATTGTATAATTTCGTTCGCGTACGCGATATTCTTCTAAGTCATCCAGGTGCTGTCAGACTCATTCCAATTATCGCTAAATCGTAACTCAACTTCAGCTATTTCTTCATCTAAAAGTGTGATGTGCCCTTAATGCGACCTCTTCATATAACTTATCAATCAGTCTCTGTGATAGGTTGTCACTGATTGTCTCTCATATATGGACATGCCCTGACAGCAATATATCTTGAGATTGTCAACAATGACTTTTGCCATCCTCATAGGAAAGACAACTATCAATCTTTTGTTTCTATTGAATATTTCATAATCAAACACGGCTTTTGCTCAAGTGAAGTACCCATCAGCACTCAAAATTAAGTCACTGTAGTTGAGTGCTGCTCTGAAGATTATCAGGATCTCTCTTTCAAATTTACATCAATTGGCAGTATCTGACTTGTGTCAGAAAGTCTGGTAGTATATATTTGAAGTCAGGCTGGGGGCATGGGCTTCTCTAACACAGAGGGACAATGCAACTTTTGACTCTCCGTCTCATGGGGACCACACCTATATGCCACTAGGTGTTAGGGGTGCAAAAGAGAAACTTTTTTACTTGAGGGATATCTACAATTGTACTACATACTGTCGTTTCATGAATGCTTGTCCATAAAATAAAATTTATGATGTGGCAGAAAAGGGTAAAAATGCAGTTTTTGCCAAATACAATCTTTGAAAATTAACTGGATTGATTTATCACCCAGGCTACAATGGTCACTTGCTTTTCTGATGATCACAATATTCAGAAAACTTTGCAAACCCTGAAGCGTATTCTCCAACACTTTGCTCTCAGCACCACTTGGCCAACAATGACTCTGGAACAGAAGGAACACACTTAGGGCGCGTTCACTTAAGCAAATTTTTGTGAAAAATCACATTCTGTGAACGGATTTCCAGCATATCTAGCTGTACAATGAATCATTCCAGAGAAGCACTTGCAAGCCAATGGTAACAAAGGGTTTGGCACTCAAACCAAAAAGAAGGTAGTCGCCTCAGCCAACGCTTCAGATGGAGATTTGAATGAAGACCAAGATTGATCTTGATCTCATGTCTCTAGTTCAAACAAGGATAAAGACTCTGAACTTGATGATATCAAAGGTAGAGGGCCACCACCTCCTTCACAAAAGAAACAACGCACTAGGGTAAGATATCATTTCATTCTTTCCAATTATTTTCAATTTGTTTCATTCCTAATATCTCCTGTACAATCTTTTTCTGTTTTATTCATCAAGTCTCGTAACACAGCTCTCACAGCAGCTGAGCTTTCCCTAGACAATACTGACAACAAGGACAACGAAGAGACCCCAGCAAGACAATTCATATGCAACAAACAAAGCCCTGCTGCTTCAGGATTGACTGCAACCGCCAAAAAATCATGTATCACTGGACCAAAGTTAGTAGCCCAATTAATCAAATCAGCTGTTGATCGAATGGCAGGGTTAGAGGAGCAGCATGACAGTGATAAGGTCATCATTGCCAAAATTAAATTAGAACAACATTCCATGCAAAAAGAAGCCATGAGTATCTTCAATCAAGAATGCAACAAACAACTGAAACCTAATCACATTATTGAAGTGGCAAATGGTCTCAAAAATGATGATAGTGCTTCTTTTTTTATCATATGGATAAAGCTCATAGGTGGGACTGGCTGAAAAATGAAGCTGGCATATTACAGGAGTATGAAAATGGAACTGAATGATCATGTATCTTCCTGATCTGTATTTCAAGATTCAAAAAAACAATTGTATCTTATTTCATTTGTTTTTATTTCTAATGTGTATCCCAGACCTTGAACAAAAAAACAAACATGTATATTAGAGTAATCATATGTTGATAATTTCCTTTTGTTACTGCTACATGTAAGATCAAAGTTTTGAACATTGATAATTTCCTTTTAATAAAGATACATGTGAGACAAAAGATTTAAAAGTAATAAATAAATATAAATTTAAAATAATTTTTTTAGGCTTGCCTATGTGCCACAGGTGCATGAGTATAATGATAAAACATGTCCTCTGCAATCTGATCTCTTTGTTTGTTTGCTTGATTATTTGCAGTAGTAGTGGGCTCAACCCAGTCAGGGTTCACATTGTTACCTCCCAATCTTGTTTCCAAACTTTCTTTCAGCATATATTCTTTGTAGAATTCATCTTCACCAGATTCGATTTGGATGAGGTTGTGTAGTAGACAGCATGCAACTACAATCATGACTTGTATCTTATATGGATATGAAGGCATGTTGGAAAGAATTGGAAACCTCATCTTTGATACATCAAAGATTCTTTCAATCACAATTCAAAGAGCCAAGTGGCAATGGTTGTAGAGTTCCTTCGGTGTTTGTGGGGTTAGACCCAAATTTTTCCACTCCTTGAGGTGGTATCAAACTGACCGATAAGGTGCAAGGAACCCTGGTACGTTGGCGTATTCAGCATCAGCAACGTAGAGGCGGTCTACATTGAGATTGATACAAACAAAATAAGATGTCAATACAGAAAAAACTTGAGGAAGGAAGACTTTGACTTACCCTCAGGTACTTCAAATTGACCTTCCTCAAGAGCTCCGTGAAAGACACGCGCATCTGCGTGTCATCCTTCTAAGCCGGCATAAACAAAGGTAAAAGACGTATTAGACAAGCACCCTGCGAGGACGTTTTGGGAGAGATCTCCCTTGCAGTTTTGATGGGCTGGCTGACGTTCTAATGGGAGGATGCATGGGATGTAGGTGCCATCTATAGCACCCACACACTTCTTGAAATATGGGTAAAATCATGGGTTCTTTCTTATTTCTCTTGGACAAGGTTCTCTTCCAGTGGGTTGTACTATGTATACTGATTGGAGGGAAGCAACGGCATTGTAAACTCTGTTGAAATATTTGATAATAGTATGTCCGGGACGTTGAAAGCGTTCACCAGCAGCTTGATTTGTACCAGAATTGCCAATGATGTATAGAAAGATCATCACTTGTTCCTCGGCCGTCACACTGCATTTTTGGTGGATGACAAGCTTGCCTTCAAGGGCTTTCATGAAGCCCTTGAAAGCAAGCTTGTCCATACAATAGAGCTCTCAAAATTGCACGTTGCTGGCGTTCAGGATCTCTTGGGTGTATTGATTTCCACGCAATTTGGAAGTTCTACAGGGAATCTTGGGTGTTGGCGTCATTATTGAATCAAAATAGTCTATCCTAGCTTTTATGATCAGTTTGACAAGCTTCATTGGGTGTTGAGAGGATTGGGAAGATGTATCAGAGTCCAACTCTGAAGAGGATGACATGGTACCTGGATTTCCAGATGGTCAACAAGCTGGAAACCGTTCTTAATGTCACATCAAACCAAAAGCTTTTGTCTCTCTTTTGTCTCTCTTTTCTTTTCTTTTTCACAAAACGTGAACTTCAATATATTTTCAACAAAAAGGCTTTTCTACATGTAGAAAAGTTCTGTTCCTGAATGCAATTTCTAGAATTTGTTGCTAAGTGAAAGCGCTCTTAGCCTTTACTACAACAATACTACACTTTTGGCATGACACACTGGAAGCCACGTGTTCAATCAAAAGTACATATGACATACCAATCAATATGTATAACATTCAAACAAATTCAAAAGACTTGGGTCTCAATTGGTGTCATGATCATGTACAACAAGGGTGTGTGACGTTTGATCAGGTGATAGATTTATTACTGGAATCAATAGAGGGTGAAGATTGTATTGCAGGATATAGAGCTATGCAGCAAAATCTTGCTGTAAATTATCATATTTGAACCAATTGTGATACAGTCTACCAGCTGATGCAGGTGATTGATCCTGGAGGGATTGAACTTTGCCTTTGAGGAGTTCTCAAGCAAAGAACATTTTATGTGCCAGGGCCAAATCACTTATGGCCCAGTGATGGTCATAATAAACTCAAGCCTTATGGGATATGTATCTGCGGTTTTAGTGATACATGGTCAAGAAAGGTTTTGAGCCTTTGAGTTGGGTGAACAAACAACAACCCATGAGTAGTTGGTATATATTTGCTAAAGCTTGTTTCTGCGACTGGAGCATTCCCAGTCAAGACTTCAACTGATCATGGAAATGAGACTGGTGATATGGCTACATTCCAAGCTTTCTTCACACATATCTATGCTGGTGAAAGTGTTGAGGATTCATTTTTAAACCTCTGGATATCTTTGATCCAACATGTCATGAATTCATTCATGGACAAGAAGAACACATATTGGACGCTCAAAAATTCAAATTCACACCTCCCAACTGGAGTTGCACCCAAGGCATGTTATAATTCTCCTGAAAATGTGAACCGGACATTGCATCTAGAGCTCCATATGATTGAAATTCATAGGATGTTCAAAAACATACAAGGCAAGGGGCACTTTTAGACCACAAAGATGGCAGCATCTTACAACAGCATGTAGTAGTCTCATATATGCAGGGGTGGAAAATTTTTGGAAGACAAAAAGATTGAAAAGTCAAAAAACTGAAAACCAAAAACCAAACTTTGAAAACAATGTGGCAGTCACTTCACGTCACAATGTGCCAGAGAAGATATTGAATGACTTGCTAAAAGTAAAAGCCATATTGAGGAAAACCACCAAAGGAACATCATCATTTGCAATACATTTCAATACATTCTTGTGCAATGCCCAAAAGCACAGGTACCACTTATAGTGTAGAGCAACCAAGTGGGGAAGGTAAACTAGATGAACTAGTGTTGTTTCTGATTTACTAAAACAAAAAAAACAGTATGAAAGAGGATAGAATTCCTCAATGTTCCTAAACAGTCCATGTAGTCAAAACCAAAACAAGGTACGTATAGGCTGTGTGTCTAGCTAGCCTTAGAGCATCCGCACTCGTTTGCGGTAAGATTTGGTTAAATTTGTGGTACCTACCTGTACGGTAAGGTAAAAGTTAGTTATTTCGGAAGGATTCCACACTGGTGTACAGTAACTGCCACGTAGCATTTGTTACTGCACGTGTAATGTACGAATTCCACACCAGTGGAAAGTTTCAAAAGGTTGAGTTGAGAGAGAAACCCGGGTTGTTACCGGGGATAATGTGTGAGGTAGGGTAGAATTATATTTACTTCTACCTTACCTCAAACCAATCGGAAAATTAGGTACCGCAGGTCTACTTTTCCACTGGTGTGGAAAAAGACCTGCGGTTGCGGTAAATTTACACTTACCGCATCCGAGTTACCGCACGAGTGCGGATGCTCTTAGCTGTTACACCACTGATGTGGAAAGTAGAAAAGCCTTCTATATAACGCTACTACTAGGGTCCTTCAAACCCAAACCGTGAAAGGGTAATAATCTATTGTTTTGATTAATGGTCATCAAAGTTAAAAGGTGGGCTCTGACTTCTTTAGACTAGATTTTTTTGGTGAGGAAAAAAAACTAAGATGTTGCCTCAAGGTTTGTTGCTTTGAGGACCCAGTCCTAGTTTGCCCATTGGCAACTCCAAAATTGGGCAATTGCGCCTTGTGTTGACCTCTGAGATCAGATCTCTTATGTTTGAGCCTCTGAGAAGGCTATATCCACCACCTTTGTCACATCACAAACTCAATCTTACGCTAAGTTATATGCCTACCCTCATTCCAATGATTTTCAGGAATGTTCTACAATTTGGATCATTCTAATGATATAAATTATCTTTGATTTACCCAAATGATTCAGATTATTATGAAGGCCTCAATATCTTGTTTGATTTTTGCTTGCTCTCAAATATGAACTTGCGCTGGAATTGAATTTAACTCACTATAGCTTCAAAGCTTTTGGTAGAGTTGGTGAACATTTTTTAATAAGAGGAAAGTCTGAATATTGGTGGATACAAAGATATACAAAAGAACAACTGCTTGCTGCTTGCAGCCTTCCCATTCCTGACTAACAAAAACTTGGGAGCAAGGTAGTTTGCACACTTTCCAGTGCATTCCTTGTTACTGGGGTGTTCTGAGTGAAAAACTAAATAGTTGATTGAACTTTGATTGCATGGGTCCGTACTCAACCAAATTGGATCAGATGAAGGGTCTCAGTCACCCCAGGTAAGAGCCAACCACTCCATTATCAAATCAAAACACAACTTGCGGTGTAGAACTCCTACGCAGTGTAGCGTAGGCTGAGCCGGAGAGGGGACGAAGTACAACCAAAGAAAGCGGAAGTACAACAAAAGCAGTTAAGCTGCCCTCAACCTTTAAGAATCTCTAAGTTCAGAAGCAGCGGGGTACAATTCTAGACAAAATTTTCCTGCTACACACTACCAACACCTGTAATAATCTTATTCAACTCTTTCCACTGATATAATCAGTACCGAACCTGGTCCGAAAAACCTCTGACAAGTCTAAAGACTGTTTCGAGTGGTCACCAATGGTCCAGTTAAAGATGACTTCTATAGATGGAGCTGAAAAGATTTCACTAAAAAAACTAAGAACTAGTACTAAGACTTGAGCAACAAAACGCGGATAACACTACTTTGATTTCTATCTTTCACAGATAGTTGACACAGGTTCTACTTCTTCAGACTTTAAACTTGATGATAAAAAAAAGAAATAACACTTTTAAAGTCTAACACTTTAAAGGACACTTTGAATCAAACACTTATAACACTTTAAAAAAACACTGATACCAAATGTACCACAAAAAAAACACACACACACAAGGGGATAAGTTCCCAAATTTCGCCTCCAGACCTCCTCCTTATATACCTTTCATCTCCCTATTCGCACTATCACATCATCTAGTCAAATAAGACTCCTATCTGCCCAATTTACATAAGATTGACACTTTCACACCCAACTTTCCTCTCTCATGACCCCTGAGACATATCAGGATTTGTATGTAAATTCCTTTCTCATGACACTTTCTCACTTTCTTTTCTGTTTTAATTGAGTTCTCCCATTTCGATTTTGAACTTTCAATTGATTCCATTTGATATCTCTAGTTAATTTGATAATGTGATTTCATTCATTTGATATGTAATTTGATTTGATATATTTGTAATTTGATTTGTCAATTCCAATTCATTTACTAATTCAATTCAACTCCTGATCGAATGAATCATTGTGCTTCTAATGATCTAGCTAGTTGATTTGATGTAATGGACTTGTTTAATTAATTTAATTTAATAACTTCTTGGCACTTTCTCTCATTCTAATTGATTTTTCTCTTTTTTTAGATATGGTTTCTAGTTCCTTTTGATAGATCTTTCAATTATGATTTTTGTGTATCTTTTCCTTTCCAGTTCCTCTCATACTAACTGAAATGACTTCCTTGATTTTTACTATGGTCGTACTTCAAATTAGTATTGATTAATTGTTGTTATTTCTTCTATTTTGTTTACGGTTGTTCTTTCTTTTTTGATTGATTATGATATTAAAAATGAGCTTGAAAATTAAATATAGAAACCAAATGTGAGTTTAAAGATGGTCTTAAATGAAATATAACTTTGAGTTTTGAAAGTCAATATGTAAAATATGAAAGGTAAACATGTTTTGATTTCCACAGCGGTCCGTGTTCAAGTCATTGACCCACAAAACTTGTTTGCAAGGCAGGAGGGCTGCTGAGATTGAAGATTATGCTCAATGTTTTACTTTTGAACTCTGCCTGCCACAAAACTTGATGGCTGCTTGTGACATAAAGGTCTTTGTGGGTGAATTGCTGATGATGTTCTGGGGATGCAGTGTATTGAAAGAGGTCATTAGTGTGTTGGAGGTTTTGGGTAAGTTTGTTAGGGGTATTTTTTCACGGGGTAGGTGGAGGTAGAACAGGGCTTGACAGTTGCAAAATTTTAGGTTTGAGTACACAGACAGTGCCAAGGGGGCCTACCTTTTGGAAACTTACTATGTAGGCTTTCAAAAGATCCAAATCCACCTTGTTACTTTGAGTACCATGACTGCTCAAAGTTTCATTAGACCCCTTTGGCTATCAACAACTGCATGGTTTCTGTCACCAGTACAACTCATGTGGCTGTGCAGGGAAAGATTTCTGTTAGCAGCTTCAACTAGTATGTATGAGAGATGACATGATTGTGGCACTAAAGAATGGGGGGTGAGGTTTTTGTTCAATAGATCAAACCCCAAGCAGCCACCCAAAAAGACTGAAGTTTTGAACTATGATTCATTTGAGACAGTACAGAATTGCAATATGACCCGAAAACACAGAATGGAAGATGGAAACTTGCACTTTGTGCAGCGCAGCAAACAATGAAATTATAGTTAATCCAACTACTAAAGTGAGAAGGAAATCAGAGCAAGAGATATAACAATTGTGTTTCACAAACTGGGCCTTACAAGAGAAATCAGAAAAGAGAAATTCACGAATAATTGGAAAAAATCAGGCGCGGTCGTATTCCTGCCGGGTGATGAAACTCATATCGTAGCGCTTTACTATTTTCTCGCCGTTCACAATTTACTTGGACGATTTTTTTGCACTGCCTTCTCTTCTGACCCATGTCTCCCAGATTCCAGTAGCCAATTCCTGCTCGGTAAGAAAAGATTGGCGAAAGTCCTCGACGCGAACATCACGATTTGTAACGAGATATTCTGATAGTCGCTTGAATTGTTTACGTTTCTCAATGAACTGAATTAGGCGGCTATCACGTTCAAAGAAGAGGGTTGTCCAACTGAGCCGACTCGAAAATAAGTCAGTCTCTGCATCGGTGATACGAGATAACAAGCCACAAGGAAAGAAGATATTTACAGGTGTTCTATCGGGGGCAATCGTTGAACGGCTTCTTCACTGAGTCATTTGACCCGAGCCTACGAGGCGCTGGATCAATTCCGCACGATCAGCTCTGGCAACGAGCAAGGTTTCGTGCGATAAGCAAGAGGTCGACTCAAGCGCATCACCACTCTGCCAAGGCATAGCAACAGCGATGAACATCATTCCTTTCTCCATGTCCCATCTGCGAAATAAAATCATCCGATTGACTCAGTCAAACTCGGAGGTTTGTGGATCTTCGTCAGATTTACAGGAGACAGACACGTACTCAGATAGCACAAATCCGGTTAGCTCCTTCCCAGGCTCTATGAGTGTTTGTTTTTTTAGTTCTTCGTTCACTGGAGTCGGCTGCGTTTGTCTTTTGGGCCCCTTTCGAGGATGCGGCTTCGACCATCGTAATCCAACATATCTCCGTCTTCCTTCACTAGCCTCTACATCTTTTTTCATCATGGATTCGATTCGTTTCCATCCATTGAGATCTGTTGACAAAAAGGTAATTGTATTCATTCAAGATGTGGACGTTTATTCATATGTACATTCAACCACTTACACATGGTGTTAATGTCATCAAATTTTGTCACTCTAGCAACTCCCGACTCAAGCATCTGCACCATTCGAGAGAATTTCATGTAAGCTGCACTACCTTTGGAAAATAAGACACACTGAAGACGCACCTCTGGAGTTGCCAATGCTGCATATAGCGAGTGCTTGACCAGCTCTTTGATTTGTTCAATGACTTCTTCTAAATCTATCTTTCCTACTGACCAGACGACGTTACGTGTCTCTCCCACCCCGTTTCCGCCTTGACGCTGATGCGACAGCACACATGTTCGACGTCCGTCAGAGAACAGCTCTTTACACCTCCACTTCCCAACACTGCCGATGAAGGGTACGAAACATAAGCAGATACTCAGACAAGAAAAGCTGGTACGACTTGACCACGAGGAACTACTCACCCTAGGCGACTACCACCACCACCACCGCAGTCCGTACATCTTCTATAGCGCTCTACACATCCTACACAGACAACTTCAACTGCAAACTGCACAGCTGAGCGTCCATTCCGTGCTACTATTCCCCCTACGCCCAGTTGCCTACCGCAGCAATCACAAGTGGTGGGTGCAGTAACGTCGTCCGTTCGTCTATTTCGCTTGCGCATCGTCGTGCTTGTTGGCAACTGGACGGTGAAAGTGGTATACCCACCAAAAGGAATATGTACCTGCCTTTCTACACCACCTGAGACCGCAGTGCTGCCCATGCCTTGACAATCTCGGCATGTTTGAACAATTTCGTAGCCACCGCTTACCACCATCTCCTCTGCACTTCCTCGGAGAGTGAGACGACCCATCATATGACCACATCTTCCACAAGTGGCTGTCGCTTCACGAACCTCGCGCTTTTTCTTCTTTGATGATGGCATCACCGTAGGACTGTCAAGTTGAGGTTGAACCAACCGGCGAGAAGAACCAGGAGAGCGGTATTTTGAGAGAGACGTAGCAGGATAAGAGCCTTCATATCGCAATAGATAAGGTTCACAGGTTGATAACGGCGGACCGGCATAGTTGAGCAGATCCGGGTCGGTTCTCGGGCGCTTCAGTTCGGCATGATGAATGTTCGAAGCTCGCTCATAAGAGTCAGGAGACCAGCTTCTACTTCGTGGATCAGGATGCTGAATTGCTATAGAAGAAGGGTGAGTCGCATGAGAGGTTCCCCAAGACACGTTAGAGGACGACGAAGAAGCCGGAAGGACGTTGGCTGGAGCCGGTGCCGGCGGCGTTGGGGGAGGAAGAGAATGCGGATGATAGCTGGCTGTAGTTGGATTTGGGTGGTGGTAAAGTGAGGCAGGGTAGGAGTACTCGTACGTCATAATCCCCGGAGACGAGGTGACAGCTGAAGGTAAGAGTGCAGAGGCGGGTAGTTGATGCAGGTGTATGGAAGAATCCGACGAGAATGGAGACCGAGGGCTAGTTTCCCAGCGAGGGATATCTTCTTCAGAACTGACCTCGTACGCATTTCCAGCCAGATGCTGATTCTGATGATGTTGATTGATGAAAGCCCCAGTGACTGCGGACTGGATGATAGGCGAAGGTGACGATGGATCGGAACGCAGACAAGCCGATGAATGATGCGAGGGCACCGAAGTGTGGCAGTGAGCTTGAGCTTGGGTGGTGGACAAAAGCGTCGGGTATGGCGGCGGTGATGGAATATCCGCATGAAACAACTTCGATTGATCGAATGAATGAAAACCTGGGTACGCGTTTGTAGGTGTGGTAATGGTGCCAGTGAACTCCATCGTATACCTCTGGTCCGATACGTCCAAGACGTCTGGAAAATTCAACGAGTATTCCAAAGCGATTTGTTCCAGATGATCAATTTTTTAACGGGTCGGAAGAATTGCTGAGGTGTAGACAAAAAAAAGTTCCTTTGAAGACAGAGATCAGAGAATGTGGAAATCAGCTTCAAATATAAATCATTTCTAGCATGCTGACGGAGAGGCTTTCTAGAGCAGAATAATTTCAACAAGATAAAATTGAAGATCGGAAATAAAATATAGAACTAAGTGATCAAGTCTGGAAACCCAGGTCAAGATTGGCGGCGGTGAAAACAATTCGCCAACAAGGGAAGCGGGTCGAAAAGAGATTTGAGGACTCTAGCATCAAGATCAACCAGTTAGTGTGAGCCCAGCGAGGGAAACAAGAAAAGCGAGCAAGGTATTTTCCAAGGGCTAGATATTCCCAGCGATTCTGAAAGGCGAATCTTGCGCTTTCAGGAACAGCTCTTTGATTGGGGAGACAGGAGTAAATTGGGAGACAAAGCGTAGATGAAGCTTGATATATGGAATGATAGGCGAAGAATCATTGTAGATTGAAGCCACAGGGGAAGTAGGGCCGCGAGCAACGAACAAGAAATGATGTTGAGGTTGTCAAATTGGATGCATGATACCAAGTAAGGCATTCGAGTCGGATATATGGTGAATGCTCTCCATGAGAGAGTAAAGATAGGTGAAGACGCAGGGAAAGTGACTTTTGCCTCACCACAAGAATCCTACTCAGCCAGTTCGCAGACGCGGAAGCGCAGAAAGCGGAATAATGAATGATACGAATGAAGAGCAGAACCAGATGAGTCCACAGTGGGATTAAAGGCAATCAAAGAAATCTGATCGTTCTGCGTTCTTGTCTAATCGGTGGCCTTGATCAAACTTCATCCATCTGCCCCAAATTACTTACAGTCTGAGCACGAAGGTAATCTTATTGTACCTTGGTTCTCAGGAGATCATATTTCTCTGTCTCTTTCTCTGTCTGACAAGCCAGACCCTCGAGGACCAATGTCGATGGACAGACGAGAAGCGTGGTCCAGCTAGATGAATAAAGCAAATCAAGATTCAAAAGATACACTTTTGGGATTTACATCACTCACCCAACGTTATATCGGTCAGCTTGTAGGCATATTTGGACAGATATCATGTCAGACACCCAACCAAAGAGGGGGACTCATTTAACTGGTCCTGGAGACCTCCACCTTTGAGAGAAGCAAAACAGAGGGAAATATGAAGATGAAGGGTTTTCTTCGACGAGTCCCGGCTAGCTCACCCTGCTCGTGTTTCTCGATAGCGTGAATGAGCTTATGCCTTAGGACGGGACCCGCTGTGGTATGGTAAGTTACCCAAGATTGATCAGGGAACCTCATCCACTTTGAAAGCTTGCAAAGGCCACACGTAGCTCAGAGATAGATGTGAGTGGTGAGCAAGAGAAAACTAAGACTGCACTTCCCAGCAACGTTGAAGCAAAATAGATAAAAAGTACGTAACAAACACCTCCAGTGATCCGGGTGTGGACTGCAAGACAACACTGAAAATCCGCAGCTCAAGATAGTTTTTGGCGGATGTGACTGCTCGATGTGGAGCGTCGATTGACTTTACAAAGTTTTGCATTTGCGTAATTTTTTTTGGCACGCTTTGTCTTGGGAGAAATAGAAATTTTGCTAATGACGCATTGCGTACTGTGCAGGAGAGGTATGAGAGCAGAGGAAAAGATAAGAAAGCATCGCGGGATTGTCTGAATATGAAAAAGTGAGATTCGTATGAAGTGTCAAGGCTGTCCGAAAGTGAACTTAAATCCATATGACCAAAGCATTTAATGCCAAGCGCGAGAAAATGAGAGAGAAACGTCAGATCGCGCACGCGTGCGCGGCATGCATACGTGCGTGTGAGAGTAGTGGCGAGCCAGCATGGGTTGGTTCGCCAAAATCTGTCCTTGCAAAGTCTTTCATCCCGACATCTAGTCCTCTTGATGATTACTAGGTGGAGCAGTCGGCTGTGGAGATGAAGGTATGTAGGCTCTTTCAAAGAGACCGGAACATTACCCGGTTCTCAGGCACGCCGTCAAGGTCGAATGTACAGACAAAGACTGAAGATTCGCGGGAATAGAGCGATAGTAGTAGAATGAGAATTAACTGACAGTTGGCATAGGATTGACCAGCGTGGAGTGGATGTTTGTGGTTCGAGATTGTCAGACGACTAGGAGTAAAAACGATCAAAGAGGAGAGCAAGTTGGGGCTCTGGAGAGACGAGAGCAGAGCTGACAAAGAAGTCATATCCGGCCGACGGGCTCGAAAGAATTAAGGATATATAAAGAGCAATCTGACGAGCCATTGTCGTTGACAGGGACGTGTGTTTGAAGAAGACGGAGAAGAAGACGGAGAATTCAGTGGAAGAAGAAAAGGGAATGCACTTCGGGCGAAAGAGTATAGTACATGGAAAGTCAAGTATCCGAAACGAATCACTGGTTGACCGGGAGAAAGGGTGGTGAGTGAAAACGGATGGTGGTCGAGATGGGAACAGACCGCTCATTTGCACGCTCCAAAGATGTGGCTGAACGAATGTAAAGTTGAAGTTGCAAAAGGACTCGTAGCAGAAGTCAGGAATCAGGATTCGATGCCAGCTTGGTATCAAGCCTATTGGTTTAACTGGCAACCTACGGTCTTCGAATAATCTCACTCTCCTTTGATCACTCCGGTCCTGAACTCGGCAGAGAATTGCAGCCGGCAGTCTATCTATCAAGTCATGGAGGATGGTCATCCAAGATTCCCTTTTGCACACAAGCCGACCCGTATGAGGATAGCAGCATTTTTTCTACCAATGCAGTCACTATATTGCCGTATTGCATGTAAGTATAAGCGCGATAAGTATTGATGTGGAGAGTAAAGCATTCATCTCTGAACAACATCATCAACATCTGAGCAGAAACAAAACAAGAATACAAATGATCAGTGGGGGGACGGAATCGAAAAAAAAACGTTCTGGCCTAAACTTTCTTACTTGTGTTCTTCTATAGAATGGTAAATACCACCCTATGCACTTCTCGCTTAATGCTCACTTCGTTAATTAGCATCTTCCTCCTCTTTCTCGACCGACTTCATCTGTTTGTGAGCCGACCCACCGGAACCCTGCAAATTCAACCTCAATCATGAACCTGGTTGGTGCGTATACTATGACTTCATGCCCTCTATGAGCCGAAGTGGGCTTTTCGAGCTTTCATCGTGTACATATGTAAGTCGTGGATCCCTCCCACAGCCGTCATGCTACCCCTTATACCGTATTGAGATTTCGCCCACAAGTACTTTGTACAAACGTTTTTGCTTGCATACCACCAAGATTAGTCTTTCCAAAATGTGATTTCAGTCGAGGTGAGCCAGAGTCCATTGGTCGCATGATCACAGGCGGGGGTGAAGCGAAGTTGCAGTCAAAGTTCGAGCCTATGAACAGCCTGTCGCACAAGGTAAGTAAATGGAACCACCTCGAATGATTGTTCTTATCCACACACGACTGCTCCTCAATTTGAAGTCAGACCTGGTCCTATGTACGTGATTTTTAACACGAAAGCATAAGGTGTTGCTCGTGGGAGCCACTTCACAGCGTGATACAAATTACCGAGATGAATGATCCTTCGACCATGTAATTTTTCTTTACTCGGGTTCCTCTCTTTCACTTTGTGATTCATGTCCTCTCAAAAAGTGATCGTACCCGTTGGCAACACAAACTTAGTTTCCTCTGTCTCGAAAAAGTTAACCATCTGAAAGTACTTAGCAGGTTTTGATTTGTAATCTTCTTCTTCAACATTGATACCAATAATTCAATCAAGATTAGCATGAACTAGAGTTGGGTCTGTGGCTGCAGCTGACTTCGAGGCTCATCAAACAAAAACGCAGGGAGGGGTACCTTCTGATAAGAGACAATGTCACTTTCATTGCTAGAGTCAAAGAAGATCAAAGAGAGCCCACAAGTGAAATGATTCAGATCAGGATAGGTAGATTTCCCTAAACAGGTTTGAAAAATTTGAGGCTGTTATAATGAGTCAAGAACAATGTTTTCAAACAAGCTAGCTCATATGCACCTGATTACTAGAATCTCTCTATTGACTTGCGAGATTTGTCATCAACATGCGGGTTTTCATCCCCAGGTTTTGCAGGCTTGGTCTACCAAGAATGTTTTGTTACCTATTTCATATATAAAAAATATCTCAAGTGATGCCATATGTACCTGACTGGTAGAATTTGGATCAGAAATTGACGCTTTCCGTCTCAATATTGTAAGTCTGAGTCGGATGATATAGCACATTACATACCCCAGTATCTCGATAACCCGAAATAGTGTTGACTGTCAGATGAAGATGAGGGTGTAGCACATGTAGAGGGGAAGAAGGATGTTGAAATATGCGGCTAGAGCTAACTCAACAAAGTCTCTCGAACCCCAGGCGTCCTGGACCTCTCTAACCCTTGTGTTAAGCTAGACTTGTGAGGTAAAGAGAGTGAAGTCGATAGTTTATGGAATACTTTCAAAGACCAGCCCCAGACTCGGTGTCCCTCAACTAGCTGGCAGGAACAGGGCTGAAGCACTTTGGTGATCATGAAGCATCTTTTTCTAATTTTGGGAGATGCTCTGCTGGTTTCATCTCATCTCAAACAAATCACGTAATTTGTCTTGATCAAATCTGGGGATGAAAAACTCTATCTGTTGGAGTTGAGTCCAAACTTCAGCTGAGACTTTCAACGTGACACGAACTACAAGCACTGATCGGCCTGCAGAATGCTTATATAGAAAAAAGAACGGTGAGATATCATTGCAGACATGAATATTATGTGGACCGGTCAGATCACATTTGCAGCTCATTTTGCAAATATAATTCCAATACCCTTGCTAGACTTCATATACACGCAGGGACTGGGCCATATCATCATCCCAACAAACTCCACTACCAGGCCGGAGTATCTTCCAGCCCTCAAGATCATTTCGCCATTTCTTTTCTTTGGACAGAGCCTCTTGCCGCAGTCGAACCTCAGTGAGACCGTCCGGGACACTCGAGTTGTTCTTCAGCTCTGCGTCGTCGGTGTCGAGTTGTGTTTTCCGAGCTTCAGCAAGTCTTTCTTTTAATTGCTCACGGTACAGAGTACGCTCCTCAGTGACGTTTCTGAAAGCCTTTTTATAAGATCGTCGCACATGCTTCTCGGCCTCAGGACACAAAAAGTCGAGGTGAGGTGATCCAGTCATCTTGATGGAAAAGTCTGTAGGTACCGTGTCGTCATCCTGATCAGCAGAAAGCCATCCACAGTATTGATTCAAGCCGGATAGGTCAGTAGGTGGTGTGATAGGGGTAGATTGACCGGCGATGAGACTTTTGACCACTTCGGCACCTTTCTTGACGTCGTGTCTTCGGTTGAAAAAGCGATAAAGCTTCAAAGGCCACCAAATCATTCCGATAGGGTGATCGAAGGGGACAAGAAGGAGAGGTGGTTGTTCAGGTATCGGGGATGGTGGGAGTACTGCAAGTTGATTTGTGGCTGACGTTGACAAAGTTGACGACTGTGTCGCAAGATTTGACGGTGAAAACGGGGTCAGGTTTGGGATCCAGCTAGAATTTCTATTGGGTTTTGGCGATGTGTCGAGATCAGAGGGTGTCAGAGCAGAGAGTGAGTCATCCGTCATTCTAATTTGCTGAGTCACGCCTCTTAGGCCTTCAGGAAGAGACTCATCAGAGTGATCGGTTTGATCGAAAAGGCCTTCGTCGTCAAGTTGGCGAGATAGACGTTCGTCTTCCTCTAATCCATCCAGGGGCAAAGGTTCTCGATAGCCCTTTTTCAAGCCCCATAGGTATTCCTTGAGTGATGCCCTCCCCAGAATAAGATTTGCCCCCTCGAGTCGATGCTGTTGAAAATGCCCTAAGGGTAATCAATGGTATAAGCATCCGTGCAACTATAAGAAGCAAGAACACGACTTACACATCTGAAACCCGGGCATTCCGGGGGACACAGGTGGTTGATGAAATGCTTCCCTATTCTGAGCAGCTTGAATGATTCGCTCGTTGTGGATATCCGACGAAATTTTTCTTCCTAAAGCGCCTGGGGAGATTCCATTCTCAATCCGATAGTCAATGGCCGCAGCTATCAACATAGGCTGTGAAAAAAGGTGACAGAATGAGCATTTCAAACAGTGACCACCGGGACATCAATCTTTGTGATGTTACGCAGACGAACACAATGATACACACCTTGACGTACTTCTTGAACCATTGGGCTCCACGATCAACATCGACGTCATTGGGTACTCGTGCACCATAGACCGTGATCCTTCGAGGCATCCAGCTTGCAGCACTGGGTGTGTTGAGGGCTATCGCTTGTGAAAGATGTTGAAGTTCGTGGACATACTCCTCACGTAGCCTGCGACACTGATGGCGGTCATAAAGGTATAGGGACAAAAGAGAGCTCGATACTAAGATAAAGCCAGACGTTTTCGGAGAGGGAAGTCGTGGCTTCCAGCTTGCTTTGAGCCATGATTGTGGTATTCCGAGATAGCGGAAAGCTGGGTTAGTTGCACTCGACATGCGTAATCTTGGCTCATGTTGATACAAAAACAAAAAAAAGTTCACAGGATAATTCATACCCGGAGGTACCCGGACTGGGAGGATCCGGGGCGAGTCTGCAGGTCAGCCCTATCACACGGGGAAGCAATACATCGCTGATGTGGTACCGAGATATGTGGGGGTAGATCAGCCGCTGACGAGCATCACTAAGTAAACCCTAAGCCCAATGAGTATCGGCATTTTTTATTGATTGGCATCCATATGCGCGGTCGTCACGAACCCTTCCAGCCTGATCTAACCTCTCGACATCCACACCAACTTCCGCTATGTCTAACAAGGGTCAGTCCGCTATCTTGCCTCTCATCAGCCCAATACTCATGATCATTGTCAAATCCTTCAGCCAAAGCCGGTACCAAATTCCGTATGACGCTCGCCTTGCCTGTTGGTGCGGTTGTCAACTGCGCGGACAACTCGGGCGCCAAAAATCTCTACGTACGTCCAGGTGCTTTCTGGACTCTGTCTACTGTTCATACTCATGTCTCGCATTCCAGATCATTTCAGTCGTTGGATTCGGTGCTCGACTCAATCGATTACCAGCAGCATCCTGTGGTGATATGGTGATGGCTACTGTCAAGAAGGGGAAACCTGAGTTGCGAAAGAAGGGTAAGCATTTCCACATGGGCCTCTCCTTGATCACATCACTCACCAAACAAGTTTCCTCTTACAGTCCATCCTGCAATTATTGTTCGCCAGCGAAAACCTTGGAGGAGACGCGACGGGATCTTCCTCTATTTTGAAGACAATGCAGGTGTAATTGTGAACCCGAAAGGGGAGATGAAGGGTTCGGCTATCGCTGGTCCTGTTGCCAAAGAATGCGCAGGCGAGTTTCCTCTCCTGAAGTGAATTTCCCTCGCTTTGTCACGTTCTAATGGTTTTTTCTATACAGATCTCTGGCCTCGTATCGCTTCCAATGCGGGAACCGTAGTGTAACTTGATCTTATGAACGCTCAGAAGCTGGGAGGATATTCATCAACCTGACTTTCTTGGCGAGGCCTAGACACTCAAGCTCGTGTAATACATCTACGGGGAGTGCAGTCCTTTTGTTTCTCTGTTTCCTGTGAAAGTATCGATTTTTTTGTTTGCTCGATTCATGATGTATTTGAAGGCCAATAGTGACGAAGAAGGGTGCAAGATGGTGTCATCTTGCAATAATCCCTTCCTCTTGAGCCAGAGTCGTGACCCATGTGCTAGTTGCGCCACGAGGTCTATGCGGTCCGTTTGGTCACCATGTCAGCTTCATTTACACGTTATCATGATTCTCTAATTACGGAGTCCGGCCAACTTACCGCAACTCGAGAGGCCATAACTTGCCCAAAATATGATGGCTCAGCTTTGACTGGCGCAGCTCTGCATGTTCCACTGCTAAATATTCACATACATTCAGGTATCTATGTGTGTCTTGTGTGCAATTTATCTGTGATGCCTGTATGATATCCCCACATGCAAGTCAAGATCACCTGTGTCTACATTATCGTGACTACTATGATAGACCAAATAGTGTACACAGAGACTCAGGAATGCAGGTCTGAGTCTGAGTGTACTCAGCTCATACTCTACAGTTTCTCTCCTATAGTCTCAACCACAGGCTTGCCCCGGGACCCAAGTTTTGGGGGTTCAGTGATACCATTGAGTGGTTGTCTGGTGGTGTTTTTGAGTTTTAAGGTTATGTTTTTTCTGTCACATTTCCACCTTCAATTCACTTTATCAATGTGATTAAAGCTCTACAATCACAAAGTAAAGCAAAGTGCTTGGGCTCAGCGTACAAAAGTGCTTATGTGGCTACTTAAGAGTTTAAATACATAAGCTATGTTTGTGAAATAAACAACCTTTCCTTATCCCAGAAATGACTCATTACATGACATTTGTTATTGGATGTTTTATGTGTGACATTGTGTAATTAAAGGTTGCTTTTGCGGAGCTGTTGTGGTTGGGACTAGATGAAAGCAACTGTATATGTACCTGTATAAGCCCCAGGATGGAGTGACTGGACTCTTGATCCAGACTGACAGAGTTGTATACACTTTGTACAACTCATACCCGCAGCGTAATGGATCTGCAGTACTGAAAGGTGTGCCCCCTCTGCACCCAAATACTCAGGCTATTGCTCTTTTGGCCCGCACCTTGTTTGGATAAGTATGCTCACCCAAACAGGGTGGACTAGGATACCATTGACTTAACAATGATATCTTGTTGATTATCACTGATTTCCAACAATTCAATTCAAGATTTAGCCTCTTTGTTCATCACCCGCTTGATACACTGTTTAATCTACTCTTCTCCTACGCAGTCTTCCTCCAAGCCAATAGCCTGACTCACCTGTTGGACATTGGCCAACAAATCCACATTCAACAATGTGGACTGACCACACCAACAATTCAATCAACCCTAAGCCAGATTTCCACCTCAAGTTCTGGCCACTTGGACAGGTGTTGGGCACCTCCAATATGAAGAATATTGAAGATATGGTGCGGACACATGACATACAGTGAGTCAAAGTCAACCTATATCTTCTGTAATCAATTGATCCTTGATTTCCTTTGAAATCAATGACCTTTATCTATGACCACAACTAACCCCTCAAACATTTCAAACATCAGACCATTTCATTATCTAGATTGTATCATGCCTACACACACTCCAAAACCCCCAGCCCCAGATCACCTTATGACTGTAGGCCTACTCCTAGCTGCTTCAACACCTTGTGTAGCCTCATTAACTTGGCCTCACAGTAGCCCCTCTCAGCCTCATCTGGTTGCCGATCCAATGGAGGACATGGAGCATGGTGAAAACACCACATTGAAAGCTATTAATAGACATGTACCTGTATCTTAATGTGAGTTCCTTATTCTATTTTCCTCTTGTTTGAGAAAAGGATTTCATAACACTGATTTCCCACTTTTGGCTCTCTGTTTACATAGGAACCAAAGCCTGGGTTTAATGTGGTTAAGAAACAGACCCTCAAGGTCTTGCCCTGCCTCCACTGCCTGTAAGTGTCATCATCTCAGCCTCTATTTTCACTCCAATATTCAGAATGACAGACACGCAAACTGACATCATGAATATCACTGTTTATCAGGTTCAATATCAGCATATCCAGCCCTCCAAACTACAACCTCCACAAGCACCAGCAAAAATGCACAGGCTTACCAGAAGCACAGAGAAGACGGGTGCCAGGAAGAATCACCCCTGATGAAGACCCTCAACTGGCAGCTCTTTGTAGAAACCAACTGCATACGTTGCTGGTAGGGGAAATCATCAGCAGGAACCTTTTGTTTTCAATCTTCAGAAGGTCCTTTGATGCAGAAGGCCCCTGAAGCAATCACTCCATCCTTTCATTGGCCAGGCCGTATGGGCATCAAGGACAACACAAAAGCTATGTATCATACCCTCAAACAGAAATTAATGGAGGCAAATTCTCTTATCCCTGGTTCAGTCTCAACTGCTACCAATTGCTGGACAAGCACTGGTTTCTTTCACTTGTACATTGCTATCAATGGTTTTTTTCTGATTCCAAGGCATCTTTCTGCCGCCACCTCCCTGCGTTCAAGGTAAGTTTCCTCCTAAAAAAGGATTTTGTTAGCTTTGTCATGCTGCTCAGTTTGTGCCATTCTTGTATGTGGAGCCTTGAAGGACGACACACTGGTGAAAGCCTCTCTAAGGTGTAGTGGGAGTTTCTCAAGCATTTATAGGTGGTCAAACACCTGTTTTTGGTTACAGGAGACAATGTATCATTGAACCAAGTCTTCTCTTAGGAGCAATTTGCTTGAATAGGGGCTCATTGGCCTGCAGAATCCAAGTTTCACGGGTGGATGTTGAAAAGCGACAAAACCTTAGAGATTACCTATACAATCAGAGAACTGATAACCAGTGACAATATCTAAAGGTGAGCTTTCTACACCTTTTGTCACAACTACCTGATTACTTAGCTATATGGTTTTCAGGTAAATATAAAGATAGGAAAAGTATCTCCGCAATATGATTCAGAGAGCTAATTCTTTTCCTCAGAAAAATGGATCAGAATGTATTTCACCTGATAACCAGTGACAATATCTAAAGGTGAGCTTTCTACACCTTTTGTCACAACTACCTGATTACTAACCTATACAATCAGAAAACAATAGACAACATAGAAAGTGAAGAAATTAAACCACACAAAAAAGAAAAAGTAAAGTAATTCTATCAAAGATATTCCTGACCTATATGGTTTTCAGGTAAATATAAGGATAGGAAAAGTATCTCCGCGATATGATTCAGCGAGCTAATATAGCATCGATACAAGAGGTGAAAACATGATAAAGAACAATTTGAGATTAGTGATAAAGCAAGCATAGAATAAAAGAAATATATATCATAACTAATATGGAAAACAATAATGAGAATATAAGGGGGGTGCTTACTCTTTTCATCAGAACAATGGATGAGGAAAAGAGAAGACACTCAAGCACAGGTACACTCTATATAAGTAGAATGAGTGCAGTTGGCTCTTGATCTTAGATCCCACACTACTACAATTGATTCGTATGTAACCTAATAACAAATGTTAACTACTACCTATCTTGTTCACATTGGAATAGAAATAGGAATTAGGTAATGTAGTTGACTACTGAGATGGTGAATTGATTTTACTATCAGTGGAACTGCTTGAGGACCACACGCATCTGTAACTTAATTCTGAGAGACAAAAAGGTGTCTCTCAACAGATGTGCCACATAATCAATTGGGTGGCACAGGACTTTTCCAAGGGCATGGGCAAACTGACCAAGGCCAACAGTGGGCGCTTTTGAGACCTTGGAACTACCTGAGTCACAGAACTCATTCAAACCAGAGAAGCCAACTTACAATGATGAGGACAACAACACCTTTGTCACAAACTCAAATGCTAGTGACCACTCCTTGGGTAACTTTGAAGAGGCCTCCCAGGAGGCCAACGGCCCGGGTCAAGAGACCTGCTAGGAAGACCACGCTCACTTCTACAACGTCACATTTGAGGCAAATCAAAAAACCACTGAAGCTCAAGTGGAAGATTTGTCAACTGGTACCAGGAACCAACACAAGAAGAAATACACAGTGGTCAGTTGAATTCATGTGTTGCATATTTACATCTGCAAGAGTCCGCATGAACTCAAAGCTTCCATTGAGATTTGAGACATGGTTGGGGACTCAAAGTTTCTGCCACTGAGCTGACCTACCACACTCTGGATTACTTCTACTACGTGGTAAGTTGCTTGTTACATTATATAATTAACAAATATATATATATTAAACACTGCTTTATCTGATCCCTTTGTCCAAAAACCAGATCAAACAAACACTCAGACTTAGGAAATCTTTAGATCATTACACTTCCAACCCAAAATGAGCCAAACTCACCATATCAAAGACCAAATGGGCAATCATTGAAAACCCATCCTTGAAATGTTCCAAATCAGGCACAGCAGATATTTCAATCCAGTCACACAACAAAGCAGTGTGTCTTACCTGTTTCATGGACTCTTCAATCTGTCCTCAAGAAGAACAAGACTGTTCAGGGAGCTTGGGGCCAAGCTTCTAAAAGCGCTGAAGACAAATTATTCAAGTACTTAGGGCAGCAAGCAACAAACCCACCAGACCTTTGTTTGTACTCTCCTTGACCCAGAATATTGTGATGCAATATTCAGAAGTGACCCATCTCACATAGCGGTTGAAATTACTGTCAAAACAATGCCTTTGGGATGAATACAAGCTTTGGTAGACCACTTTGGCCAAAGGCACCTGTCCAACTCCTAACCAATGTGAACCTGACCATGGGCACAAAACCAAGGTCAAGAATCTTAGCCAGATGTATTGCCTTTTAGGTATGACTGCCTCTGGGCAACTTAGCTTCCCCTTTGAAGGCATGTAAAGATGGACCAATACTTCTCTTGCCAGGATCCAGTCCTCCTCAATGAGGCTATTGGCCATTTTTGGAATATGAGTACTCAGATTCTCCCTTGAATCAGCTCTGGTATTGAATTCCCAGGTGGAAAGGTGGCTGTTTTTTCCCTCCAATCAGCGCATGGCCCAAAGTGGGTTGCTCCCAGTTTTGGCTCAAATTGATCTGGAACATCTCACTATGCCTGCATCTTCTACTTTAGTCGAGCAAGTGTTCCTGATTTTGGGTAGCAATGCAATCTCCTCCCAAGGCCGCCTAGGAAGCAACACCATATGCCACCTTTTGCTAATCAGGCACTGGCTCTTGAATGACAAGTCAACCATTGATGTTGGAGTTATGTGATTGTCAGGTCATCCATGTAGGATTTATAAGGTTGTATTTGGTTTTTTCAAACAATCATTGGTCTAACTTAGGGAACCCAAGATACATATTGTTTCTACCTCACTAATCCCCCTCAATATGTTTCTATCTCACAAACTTTGAACTTTTTACCCCTAGCAGGGTGAAAGTACTCATGAGTTGTGAGTACTGTATATGGCCTAGCCTGCAGAGTCTACTCTGCAAGAGTACTGCGTGTGCTCTATTGGTGATCCATTGGCAAGTGTCTGATACTTGCCACCAGGGCCATTATGATCATTGTGCTCAAATTTTGAGCAACACTCAAATTTCTCTGAGTATTTAACTCAGAAGTTTTGGACAATCACAGGTACTCCACTGAAGTCTCTTGGTCCTTTTTCCAGAAAACCAAGTAGAGTTTACCCACTCCTCCATCCCTGCAGAGACTTTTCCAAGCAGTAACTCTCTGTATCCGGAATCCTATTGGATCCTATAACACAAACAACAACTTGGATATACAACCCATCACTCCAGAAGGCAAAGTTGAGACAGGTCACTGCAAAATTGGTGGTGTATACACCATTGTCTCTCATTTCCTATATTGCACTATTGATAACAGCCAAAAATTCTTTTTGCCCTGGCCTTGAAGGAAATCATGCGTAAGTAATACCAATGTCAACAAAAAGCATAAACCTTAACATTGTACCAAGAATCCTGATACAGCTGAAGAATAGAAGATCAAGAATGATGTTCCCACAGCCACTCAATTACTCAGTGGCCACCTGATCAAGCCTAAGAGAGAAAATATCAACCATGAACATGAGAGACAAAACAATGCAGCTGA